>ONZH01005010.1:0-15773 GCA_900303285.1 Rhinella marina
CCGTCCAACCTGCACGACCAGGAGCGGTGCAGGGAGCGGGAGCCAGGTAAGTATATCAGTGTGAGGGGCCCGGCATATTGGGTAGCTTTTTATACCCTTGGATAACCCCTTTAAAGGTGGAGGGTGACAAGACATCAGTTCTACCAATAAGCCATGCTCCCACAGGTGGGACGTACCATACACATGCTGGAGCAGCATGGAGAAATTAAAGGGTTGTGCCAACAATAACACTTATTAACTATCCACAGGATAGGGGAAAGTGCTTGGTCCCTGGGGGTCCAAATCCTGGGACCCCCAGCAATCTTGAGAACAGGGGGTCTACAAGTGCCACTGAACTATCCCATGAGGTGCTACATCCACCAGTCCATTCACTTCTATGAGACTTCTAAGTACAGTTCCTCCAGACATCCCATAGAAATGAATGAAGTAGGGGATGTAGCACCTTTGTATTCTTATGGGGCAGTTCGGTGGCACATGCAGACCCCTGTTCTCATGAACACTGGGAGTCCCTTCAGTTGGACCCCTAGTGATCAAACACTTACTCTGTATCTTATGGATAGGGAATAAGTGTTATTAGTGGCACAACCCCTTTAAATGTCTCATGATACCCATGGAAAACGAGCTGTCCATGTATTGCATGCAGGGCCGCCATCAGGGGGGTACAGCAGAACCTGCTGTGGGGGGCCCGGGCACAGGGCTGGGACCCTGAGCTCCTTGGGGGGCCCACTCAGCCGCTGGCTTTTTTTTTTTTCATTTTTTATTTTTGCTGCTCCCTCCCGAGTCCCATCCCACTGAGCCACTTTAATGCGAGTCCTCACTCACCCCACTGCCCTTTAACAGTGCCCAGCCACAGTCTTCTCCGCGGCTCAGCGGGTGCCGCCTACCTTCTTGCAGCGCTTCAGCTGTCTCCTCCTTCCCACCGCCACCAGCAGAGGAGGAGACAGCTGAAGCGCAAGGGAGAGATGAAGACTGAGGCGGCGCCATCTTAGTGGCAGGTGCAGCGACAGCAGCCCAGCAACGCGGTGCAGTAAGTAACTTGCCCCAGCCAGCCCAGTCTGAAGGGTCATTTTGCTTGTATTTTCATCTCCAGCTCTGGGTCATTATTGAATAAGGTCATCTTCTGTACTTCTGCATTGCAACCTGGGGGATGTAGGTCTGATGGGGGCACAAGACGCCAACCTGAGGTCTAATGGGGGGGGGGAACCCTGATCTGAGGTCTGATGGGGCACGACTGACCTGAGGTCTGATGGGGCAACAAGACCGACCTGAGGTCTGATGGGGGCACAAGACACCTGACCTGAGGTCTGATGGGGGCACAAGACACCGACCTGAGGTCTGATGGGGGCACAAGACACCGACCTGAGGTCTGATGGGGGCACAAGACGCTGACCTTGAGGTCTGATGGGGGCACAAGACGCCGGCCTGAGGTTCTGATGGGGGCACGAGATGCGGACCTGAGGTCTGATGGGGGCACGAGATGCCAACCTGAGGTCTGATTGGGGCACGAGACGATGAGGGGCCGAGACCTGAGGTCTGATGGGGGCACGAGACGCCGACCTGAGGTCTGATGGGGCACGAGACGCCGACCTGAGGTCTGATGGGGGGCACGAGACGCCGACCTGAGGGTCTGAGGTCTGATGGGGGCACGAGACGCCGACCTGAGGTCTGATGGGGCACGAGACGCCAACCTGAGAGTCTGATGGGGGCACGAGATGCCGACCTGAGGTCTGATGGGGGCACGAGACGCCGACCTGAGGTCTGTAGGGGGCCCCGAAATTCCTGATGGCAGCCCTGATTGCATGTATGTGCCAGGATCTCCAGACAGGGAGTTGTTCTAGTAAGCCACTCTCTAGCCTGGATCACTGATGGAGTTCTAAATGAAGAATATCATAAAATAGGTTTTCTGGATTATAATGTTCTGGGTGGGTTATATAGTTTTGCCAGGTAGGAAAAAATACAGGTTTGATATTGTTCACCACACAGACCACCAAAAATTGATGTGAAAAAATGGTCTTCTAGAAAAGTGGTCCTCTCAAAGAAGAGGCCAAAAACACACAGAAGGTGATTGAATTGAAAACTCCATTAAAAAAAAAAACTAGTTTCGATCGGGGTGGTCTTCTCAAAGGAGAGAGAGGTTTCATCGTAACTAGGTGGGATATTTTACGCCACAATCATCTGCCTGGATATAGAACATGTTTTACGCTGCACCATAATTTTGTCCTCATAAATGTCTATAAATACCAACTTAACATTCTTCTAGTTGTTAAACCCAAGACAAGCTTTTAATCATAGCACTTATAGTCCAGAGATATTAATCTTCAAGATAAATAATAGGCTATACTTTGTTGGCTGTGATTTACATGATTTACAGTGTGATTTACACTGAACGGATTATCAATGCCGCCGGTTGAAAGTCAGATTTTCCCACAGTGGTTGCTATAGGTGAAATAATCCGCTGTTTTTTCAGCAGGCTGTCTTTTATATTTCGAGTTCCTTTTAACCAGATAATATTATTGCGGTGTAGTCATGCGTTCTTTAAATTCTCTGATGTTCATTTCCCACATCAGTGCTTTAAATGGATTGTAATTTTAAGTTTTTATTAACCACAGATTAAACGAGAATTACTTTTACAACTTTTTAGAGGAAATCATTGTTAGGTCTGAACTAGGCACTGGGAAAGTAAAGACAGAACGTTATTCGTGTTACTAATACTGTAGACAGCATGGCATTCACCTGTTACGGCAGCCATACAGCTCAGACAGCTGTTGGCCAAACGCTATTGACCGACTACTATTACTCCCCCATGCACATGCATGCTCAGCTTGGCAAATAAACTGCTCCCAAATATCTCTGGTTTTGGCTTCTGTACCTTGAGAATAAAGGACTGGGCATGTTCAAATATAAAATGTCTGCCACTGCTTTTTCCCAACAACCGGTATCGGGGGACAGTTGGGAATCTCCTATACATTTTAGAAGGTTGGTGTCTCCTGCCTAAATTGCTGGGTTTTGTGCAGACTCAACTACAGATAAAGAGATGGAATTATTATGTGATAAAAGTGGTAGATCCATCACATAATCTAATGGCATATCACTAGAACATTAAAATTAATGGAGGTGCGACCATTCAGCTTTTTTTCTGCACAGTCCTGCCCCTACCATGCTCAGAGTGCAAAGGAACTGCAACACAGCTCCAATCAAGAGAATGAGACTGTGCTATGGTTCTCAGAGAAGCGGGTGGCCAAAAGTACTGCTAGGCAAAGAAAAACTTTCAAGAAGGTGCTAAAACAGCATTGTGAACCTTTCCTCCTGAGGATCACATGGGTCCTGCTTGCATTCACTTAGTAGAGAGAGGACCCTTTAAAATCAGCACTGGTAATGTAGGTGGCCATTTCAGCAAGATCTGAATGACTGGAAGTAGCTTGCACACATGGTTCCAGAGTTATTCCCATCTTGCACATCTATGGCATATAGACAGGATATGCCATAAATGTTTGATAGGTGAAGGTCTCACCACCTTCTTACGGCGGCTGTGAACTAAGTGGTGGCTGCATTTACATTGGCGTTCTGAAAGTAGCTAAACACGTTTACTCGTCTGTTTTCGAAACTCCCATAAAGGTGAGACCAGCATCTATCAGACGTTTATGGCATATTCTATAATTATGTCAGAAATATCCAAGATAGAAATAACCCTTTCAGTAAAGTTATTCCTTAATTACACCCTTTATGTGTCTTCTATCGGAAGAATGGATTATAATTAGGCCCACATCTTCACTACATCCGGCCACTTACTTCACTACATCTGGCCATCACCGATTGCACCATTAGAAGGTTATTTTAAAATAAAGAAAATAAACCTTTATTGGGTGTGTGCTATGGGAATATATATTTTTTTTATTTTTCAGATGACCATCACCTTTGAATGCTCAGTCACACCCATTGGAAATGCACAAAATTAATTGCTGCGTCTGCCTAGGTAGGACCATATCCATTCACTAATTAAATATCAAGAAAATATCACCACATACCATGTTATTTTATCATCACGTCCAACAGACATAAAATGGTGAGAAATAACGGAATACAAATACAGTAGAATCAGCTAGTGTTTTATAGGGGTATGTTTAAGGTTGGCTGCAAGAAAACAGGTGTACAAAAACATACGTTTAAGTGCAAGTCCTAATTTGTGCTAAAATGTGCAACTTTTTGGACTTTCTCTACCACAATTGCTACTTTGACAAAAAGAGGGTGTGGCATCGGTGGGGCATAGAAAGGAAGAGGTGGGCCACGGCCAGGACCTCCACAGTCTAACTCATTTACCATGTGTGTAACGGGGACCTGGCGCGCGCGCTCCCTCCCTGCAACGCCTCCGCTCTCCCGCTGGTATGCTGGAGCGAGGACGCGGCCAGCGTCCTAGTCTCCATGGTGACCAAGGGGTGAGGAGAAGGACCCTGCAACGCGCGCTTCCCAGGGCGGCTGGTGTCCTCCATTCCCTAGGCAACGAGCAAGGGAGGCATGTGAGCGCCGGCGTTGATAAGCTGGCGCTTAGCTGTATTGGATCTCCTAAATAGCGTCGCGTTACGCTGGCCACATCACGTGACCCACCTGTTGGCCTATTTAAACAAACAACCTGCTGGCCACAGGTTGCCTGTGATTGGTCTTTATTACCTTCACCAGCATTTACTTGTATTGTGTCTTCTGTGTTTGACCTCAGCTTGTATTTTTACCTCGTTCCTGTGTAACCCCTTGTACTACATGATCTCTTGGCTTCTGACCTCGGCTTGTATTTGACTCCGCTCCTATGTTTCCCTTGTTATCGACACAACCTCCTGACTTCTGCCCTCGGCTTGAATGGACTCCGCCGCTCCAGTGTTATCCCTTGGTATTGACGTGAGCCTCCTGGATCTTGACCTCGGCTTGGTAATATTCTCGTGTCCATGTGTTCTGTCTTTGTCTGTTGTTTTCTCCCATTGTTTCCCCTCCCTGTAAGCCCCAGAACATAAGTAAGCTAGGGACCGCTGTCCAGTTGCGCACTGTCAGTTACTGTTACAGTTGCGACTGTGCAAGTAGGTAGGGACAGTGGCGTGGGTTTGAGCTCAGGGCTGCACTATTCCCTACCTGATACATGACAATGTGCAGGGCCGGCGTCAGCACCCGGCACACCCGGGCAAGTGCCAGGGCCCACTGCTCCTGGGGGGCCCACTGTAGCTGTGTCCTGGTCTTCATTAAACTGCTGTTCTGAATTCTAGGCAGCTTACCCCAACAGTGCAGGCAATTTTTGCGCAGTGCACTGCTGGGGTGAGCGGCCCCAGGACTCAGAACAGAATAGATGGAGTTTCCTACTCGGCTCAAGGACCTTCCTGATGTAATCACCCATGTGACCAGTGGGGGAGGAGCCAAGAGCTGTGTTCCCCATACGGAGAGGAGCTGGAGTGTGGTGAGTTCTAGCTGTGTCTGTCCCTGTGTGTGTGTGTTTGTGTCTGTCTCTGTGTATGTCTGTCTCTGTGTGTGTGTGTGTGTGTGTGTGTGTGTGTGTGTGTCTGATCCTGTGTGTTTGATGTTTACATGAAGTTACTGGTGTCTTGCCAACTAGGACATGGTTTCACTTGCATTAGACAGCCCCTGAGGCTGCAGACTTTTCTCTGGTGGCCTAGATGTCACATTCTGGCTGTCTTGGACAGCGGCTTCTCTCCACAACACATGTGCACACACTGCAACCACTCTACATGTTCACATCCGGTCCAGAATGAATCGGCCTCCCAGGATATACCATGGTTATTGGGCAGTTGCCTTCTGCTGTGCATCCTACATTGGTTTATGTCCTGGCAACCTGAGAGTATGTCACATAGCTCTCAAATATGAAAGGCAAAAAATAAGCCCTTGTGAATGCTCTACCTGAAAATAATCATTTTTGACTTCTCTTAGCAGCAAAGAAGACCCTTTCTTATCCTCAAATGGCTCTGGGTGGTACCCATAGAATTTTACACATATCAGTTACTTCTGCTGTTGGGGAATCAGTAGGTTCTGGCACACAAATCACGCGTGCAAGGTCTCTGGACCATCTGTACCGACTGCCAGGTGCCTTCAGGTTTCATTTCAAAGACTAGTAGAGATGTGGATTAGGCTGTCATCAACTTCATAAGGGGCGGTCTCCCATCTCCATTGCTGCTTTCAAGCCCCCCAGGACCCTCTGTTACATAAGATGATTTGACCCCCACCTGTAGTGACAAAAACTCCAATTTCCAGTTGGCTGAAAGCACATGAGGGCATTGCTACCGGGTCACACATCTCCTGTACCTTCCTTTGTTGTCCTTTCATACAGGTCTGTCCACAATTCATGCTTGGTGCCTGCTGGCATCATCATGTAAAGGGGCTAATGAGAAGGCACCTTATTATTATACATGGATAGCAGCTCTGCAATTTAGTCTAGCCACCTCTCCATTTTTCTGGTCCTCCACGGTTCTCAGTAGCCATAGCTATATCTGGGTTAGGCACTTATAAGCTCAATTTTCTTGGGAGTGGTAGTGTGTAGTGTGCATGTGCTCCTCCTTATCTGGCACAACTCTGCCTGCAAAAGAGACCGCTTAGCCAGAGTCTACACATAAAACAAGAAGACATTCCTCCAGAGGGCCTGCATCCTGTAGGTTTTACATAGGACTGCAGGTAATACTACTACATTATCTGTACTCAGATAGCCATCACTGTGTTAGGCTACTTTCACACTAGCGTTTTATAATTCCGGTATTGAGTTCTGTCATAGGGGCTCAATACCGGAATAAAACACTTCAGTTTTGTCCCCATTCAATGTCAATGGGGACAAAACTGAACTGAAGACAACAGAGGCTCCTAGAAGCATTCAGTTCCGTCTTCAGACCGGAGAGCAAACCGCAACATGCTGCGGTTTGCTCTCCGGTCCAGGCATCCGCACCAAGACGGATCCGTCATGACCCCCAATGCAAGTCAATGGGGACGGATCCGTTTGGTTTGACACAATGGTGAACGGATCCGTCACCTGCACACATACATACAATACACACATGCAGACATAAACATACACAGACATATACACATACATACTTACATGCTCCCCGGCAGGTCTCCAGAGCGCAGGAGGGACAGGACGGCGCGCACAGATGACAATTCCACCAGGTGCCCAGCAGAGGGTGCTGTGGGGAATCGTCCTATGTGTGCGCCGTCCTACTCCTCCTGCGCTCTGGAGACCTGCCGGGAGCATGTAAGTATGTATGTGTATTTGTCTGTGTATATGTGTGTGTGTATGTATGTACTGTGTGACATGTGTGGGGCTGGAGCGCGGTTCCGGCTCCACACATGTCCCTGCAGCAGTCCGGATCCGGCAGCACCCTTCACCTGCTGGATCTGGGCTGCCGCTAGTGTGAAAGAGGCCTTACCAGAGTCTACACATAAAACAAGAAGACATTCCTCCAGAGGGCCTGCATCCTGTAGCTTTTACATAGGACTGCAGGTAATACTACTACATTATCTGTACTCCGATAGCCATCACTGTGTTATCTGTGCTGTTACATAGGACTGCAGGTGACATCTACTACATTGTCTATACTCAGAGAGTTATCACTGTGTAAGGGGGCCCACTGAGACTTTATCGCCCAAGGGCCCTCATGAACCTGGAGCCGGCCCTGACAATGTGCACCATAAACTGGCACACATTACACCTGAAATATTCTCCAGCTCCATTGCTGGTGTAGATTTCTTTTCCTGGCACAGGGAACTCCTGAAGATGCACCAGAATTATTTCTTTGTACACCATTGGGGGTTTTCTTTTATTAAGACTGGTATAAGAAATGCCAGTCTTAATATATTCCCTCGTGTATCCACAGATGATAATGAAAAGTCCAATAGAGGTTGAGTTACAGTAAAAGATTCCCATCTAAACTTCTCTGCACATATCTTGTCACTAATTTTCATATAGTAATTGACATATCCTTCACTACAATTTTCCACCACAGACCATCAAAAACTTTCATACTCAAAGTCTCCAAATACAACCTAAAAACCTCACCTCTTCATACTAGCATACAATCTGTCCTAAATTTCACTGTTTCCTGAAATCACTTTAGATTGCTCATCAGGATAGAGCCCTTGTCACAATTCCATCTGAAACGAATTTACTTAAAGGGTTTGTTTGGAATAGAATATTCATTTTCAAATCCTATATTCTAGATGTCTAGCAGGTTCATGGAGTACATAGACAGTCTATTAATTTGGAAAAACTGTGTGTCTTCATTTCCCCTGTGGCGGCACTGCAGAAAAATTGAATACTTGCTGCCAGATCCCCTGGCACTCTGTCATCAGCTTATTGTAAATTTACACCTTAAAACTTTTTACATGATTATTCAAAACTAAAAAGTGACTGCACTGTATCTGATGTATGTATATAAAAAAGATATAACGGTATCATAGAATCTCGATAAAACAATAAGTCTAAAGCATATGTATTGATCTGATTCTTAAGTCTGTCTCTTATACTTCTCATTGCCAGCAGAATATAGTGCCAGCATTTGCTCAAGGCTAACTTATAAAAGATGAACAAGATGATGAACAACATCTGGGAATATTGATTTTAACCACTGAACAGTCAATGCATTCTAAGACCCAGAACAATTTTTGGCTTTCTGACGACGTAACGGGTGTGAGGACTTGTGCTTTTTTTTGAGGGAAGATTTGTAGTTGGTACCGTTTTTGATTGGCTTTTAGTTTGTTTTTCGTAGGTGAGATGACTAGATAATTCTCGCATTGTTTTTCAGGGTTTTTTCTGTGTTTTCTGTGCACCATAAATGTACTAAGTTCACTTCTTTCCTGGAAAAAATAAGGACACCCATATGTGAGCATGTATATGACGGCAGAGAAGGCAGGGGTGGACTGGCCATAGACCCTACAGGGAAATTTCCCGACCGGCTGATGTCCAGGGGGGCCATCCTTGCTCTCCTTACTGCTGCTGACCAAGTACATTAATGATCTGATGCTCTCAGGAATAATTAATGCTAGGAGCATCAGGTACTCATATACCTGACAGGTGGCTGCAGATGCCCTCCTGAATTCAATTGTATGGTTGTCCTCAGAAGGGTGATACAGTTGAATACTATAGGGGACAATGGGAGATGATGACTTCATATCTTAATTAGAGACAACTGCAGGAGGACAGAACATACAGCTATCCATGGCCACCACAGAGGAACAGCTTTTGAGGCTGTATCTAGTGCTGCACTGTGGTATTTGGTTCTGCTGGTACTGTATTTTGTGCTGCACTATGGTATTGTTGACCCCACCGACTTGTGTTGGCTCCATCTACTTGTGTTGGCACTGCTTACTTTTGTTTGCCCTCCTTCTATCAATTTGGACCTCCCTTCAACATGGGGGCCACTTTTAGTTTTTTCTCTAGGGCCACTTTAAGTGTCCAGTCCTGAGAAAGGAGGATACATAAACAAAAGTCCATGTTACCCTCCTCCCTGGGATCATGTACAGTTACACAAGGAAAAAACAAACTATGTCTCTCCTGTGTGCGACATGCCAGCATGTCCCCCACTGGCACCCCTTATCCTCCTCCATGCTGGCTTAGATCACAGACTACTTTAACCCTTAATATCTCATGTTGTGTAGCAGCTATATGAGCCTGGTCTTTATATCTGAAAGATAACAATCTGCTCTAGGTTCTTTCTTCTATAAAACCAGTGATACAGATGTTAGAAATCAAGTCTGCAGTGAGAGAAGTAGGTCTATGCATCTATAACTGGGACTAACAGCTATCTCGCCTAGTTTACAGTAGCTAGAACCATGGTCCTAATCCTGTTTTAAAGCTTAGATTGTCAGCTTTTAAACTAGACCAGTGTAGCTACTATGTAACCTGAGATATTAAGAATTAAAGCAGCCCTCCCCCCTTTCAGCCGCCCTATCTGAGTTCTGCTCGGGCTAAACTGTTAGGTCCTTTTCTCAAAGCCAGAGATCTTGAGCAAAACTGTTAAACTTTACAAAATGTGAGATGCTGCTTCAAAAATTATTTACTGGTAAACTGCCTACCCAGTAAGTTTTCCCCTATAGGCTTGCTTAGGGACTGGTATACATTTACCTAGATACTGTGGTAATCTGCACCAAAATTTGACACAATTTAGCACAATGTCACCATGCACCATGACATAACAATGTGTTTATTGGGTGCCATTTAACAAGTTACATTTTTTTGTATTTATTTTTTTATTTTAATCAGGACAATAAAAACATGATATTCACCATCCCAAGCCCTCCCTGGCCAGTGCAATGTCCTCCTCACCAAGCTATGTTTTCCTGACTGCAGCGGTGATGTGCCCATATACTGCACGTGAATGTTGCAGGCTATCACTGGTGTCAGCAGTGGAGAGGATAGGAGTGGTGGTACTGGAACAGAGTTAGTTCAGAACATAAGTATAATGAGGGCCAGGCGTCAGCACCCGGCATACCCGGGCAATTGCCGGGGCCCACTGCTCCTGGGGGGCCCACTGCGCTGCTATGAGCGCTTCCAGTGTGGAAGCAAGGGAAGCAGCTGCTTAGGGGCCCGAGCTGAGAAGGGGCCCGGGAGCAGCAGCAGTAGGGGGTGTGGCCTTCAGGGCCGTATTAAATTCTTTTCTTTTCTTTTTCTTTTTTTTATTTGGCTATTCTGCTGCTGGTGGGGGTTCCTACTACTGCGACTTATATTGAAACAAGAGGAGAGGGGAGAGAGGGATTCTCCTACCTCTCCTCTGCGCTGCTGCACTTTCTTATCTGATTGGTGGAGCAGCAGTGGGCGGAAGCTGCTGCTCCACCAATCGTTCAGATGGACCCTGGATGTGCTCTATCCATCCCGCCCTCCCGCCCAGCTGCACGTTTGTATGGCCGCCCGCTTCTCACCCAGCCACCCTGCACAATTGAACGGCTGCCAGCCCTTCCACCCAGCCGCACGTTTGTACACCCGCCCGCCAAGCTGCAGCTTTGAATTGAGAGCCGCTGAGAACCGCTGCTGCCTGACTGCAAGCCAGAGTCAGGACCCTCCTGCTTCAGACTCCCTGCCAGCTTTGGTGAGTCTGATACCCTGGACTGTGCCCCCCTAGCCTGGACTGTGCCCCCCCTAGTCTGGACTGTGCCCCCCCCAGCCTGAACTGTGCCCCCTAGTCTGGACTGTGCCCCCTTAGCCTGGACTGTGCCCCCCCCTAGCCTGGACTGTGCCCCTACATGACTGTGCCCCCTACACTGGACAGTGCCCCCCGACACTGAACTGTGCCCCACTGTACACTGGACTGTGTCCCCTAAACATACACTGCTGGCAGCACAGTACAAGGTATAAGGGGATACACCTGTATTGTGCCTCCTAACATCTACGATGCCCCCTTATACCCTATAATGTGCCTCCTACCCTGTACTATGCCCTCTTATACCCTCCATTGTGCCCCCTTACCATACCCTGTACTGTGCCCTCTAATACTCTATACTGTGCCCCCTTATACCCTCTATCCAGTCACTGTATGGAGGTGTTATCCGGTCACTGTATGGCGATGTTATGCAAAATGGTGGTGTTATCCGGTCACTGTATTTAGGCGTCATCCAATCACTGTATGGTGGAATTATCCGGTAACTGTATGGCAGCGTTATCCGGTCACTGTATGGAGGTGTTATCCAGTCACTGTATGGTGGTGTTATCTGCTCACTGTATGGAGGTGTTATTCAGTGTATGGCGGCATTATCCAGTCACTATATGGAGGTGTTATCCAGTCACTCTATGGCGTTTTTATCTGGTCACTATATGAAAGTATCCAGTCGCTGTATGGAGGTGTTATCCGGTGACTGTATCATGGTGTTATTCAATAACTGTATGGCAATAACTGTATCCCCTTCGCTGCCCACGCCACCTTTTTTAGACCTGGCACGAGCAGGGAAAAGTTGCAGATTGCGGCGCAAAGGACTTGTGCGACACAATCTGTGTCAGAAATCCGCCTAATATAGATGTATTTCTGTTTAATAAATGACCCCCTAATTGTCTTATTATTTTAGGGTAGAGCTGATATATTTATGGTATATAGATTCCAGTATATAATACTGGGCACTGTATTTCCCAATAGATAAATGATCCTTGGGAAACACAGTCCTCACCGCTGACCACCAGGACCAGGTTCTGCGCTGTCAGTACATGGCAAACGTGATGTGCTGCACATTTGTATACAGTACCTTTTTTTTAATCAATGTATACATCAAACGGATAGAAAAACGTGATGCAAACCCACTGCCGGGGGGGAGGGGGGGTTGGGGGGTTGAGGTGTTTGTAAAAAATTTGCTGTGGGGCCACTGGGGGTCATTATTCTGAATAGGGGTGACTAGGGGTCATTTTCTGAATGAAAGGCCACTGTGGGGTCATTATACTGTGTGGGGGGCCCACTGAGATTTATCGCCCAAGGCCCACATAAACCTGGAGCCGGCCCTAGTATATTTTTATTTATTTTTTTAAGAAAAAAAACATTCATTAATCCTGGCAACCCCTTTAAATTATTAAATTGCAATTATCAACACCTATATGCGACACTGTTCAGATTCAGTAGAGTTTGTCCATTATGATCGACAAAAAAGTTAGAATAGTCTCTACTGTATTTAAAGGATTGCCCACATCATATTAATGTTCTACTCCCTTTAGTGACAGACAGGTTTAGGTCAATTTTATGAGAACACCTTTTTCACCAACTGACACTCCCAAAACAGAAAGACCATGGTATATAAATATATAAGGATTCAATGTACACAAAGACGTGTAAGGTGAGTAATGCAGGCCATAGAGGCATGTGATTGCTCAATAAACTATAAGCATGTCCAAATCAATGACAGTCACTGGATTAAGTTGACACCCTGTCATTGTTCCCATATTGTATGTAGTCCTAACCTGAAGAACAAAGGTATTACATTCTGATGTCACCACTGCACATATAAAGACCCCAGGCAATGTTTTGTGCTGAACTCTGTGTACTCTTGTGCAAATATCATGCTTGAGGCCTACATACCCACAGGACAAAGGATTCTGCAGCCAAGACACAGTAATCACACGTTGAACTGTATCACATATTCTATATCAGTGGGATGTTTAAGA
Source organism: Rhinella marina (assembly GCA_900303285.1). Lineage (NCBI taxonomy): Eukaryota > Metazoa > Chordata > Amphibia > Anura > Bufonidae > Rhinella > Rhinella marina. The sequence goes on from ONZH01005010.1 coordinate 13,112, forward strand.
AGAATATAAAAAGACAATAGCACCACTCTGTGTCTAATATTAGTGCTTATTTCCCTGAACGGGCCTAAGCTGTGTGGACCAGACACAACCCAAAAACTGTGCTGCAATTGTTTGGATTAAAAAAAAACAAAAAACAGACCCCCTTTTTTATATCTTGTTACATTTTAGGTACTGTAAATCAGCTACCAAACTAATACATTATTGCTACAATACTTCCCATTTTAAAAATAATATCCTTTGTGATGACATGGTATTACATGACTTGTTTAAAAGGACTAATTCATAACATAAGCCAAAACTATTAAGGCCTCATGCACACAACCATATTTTTGGTCCGTGTACGATCCGCATTTTTTGCAGATTGCACATGACCCATTTATTTCTACGGGTCTGCAAAAAAAAATGGGCAGCACACGTACAGTATGTAATCCATGTGTTGTTTACATACGTGCAGCCAGGCTGCAAATTATAGAACCTGTCCTATCTTGTCCACTTATCGACAAGAATAGGCTTTTTAAAGTAGGACCCACATGGACCAGATCTAATTTTGTGATCCATTGCAGGAGGCTTAACCCCTTCAAGACACAACCAGTTTTCACCTTAAAGAAGAACTCTCAACAAAAATTTTATTCCATGTCCTGCTAGAAATGTACATGATGTAATCTGTAGTGAATGTCATTTTCTTACCAGTGTCTGAATTTTGACTTCTATCATCTGAGTTTCTTAATCTGTGTCATGTGACCAGCAATTAGACCCACCAACTCACACATAGACTTATTGTGGACAGAAGTCTAAATCTCTATGATTCCTATGAGACTGAAAGTGAGACTCCCATAGGAAATGAATAGAGCAGTGACTGGCTTTCTGTCCTGGGTCATTGGAGGTCAGGGAGTTCACATGACCCAGCTACAATAAGAAGAGAGGTTTTTACTCACAGAAACAGTCACTGATAGAAAATGACAATCACTACAGATTATATCATGCAACCTTTTCTAACAGGTCAGAGAATAAAATTTTCGCGGGAGTTCTTCTTTAAGGACCAAGCTACATTTTTTAAATCTGACATGTTTCACTTTATGTGTAATAACTCTGGAACGCTTTACTTATCTAAGCAATTCTGAGACTGTTTTTCGTACATTTTGTACTTCATTTAGTGGTAAATTTGAGTCAATATGTTTCACCTTATTTATAAAAAATTCCAACATTTACAGAAAATTTGGAAAAATTCATCATTTTTGAAATTTTAATGTCTCTGCTTTTTAACCTCATAAAATAGTTGTTACTGTACATTTCGCTGATGTCTACTTCATGTTGGCATCATTTTGTAAACATCATTTTTATTTTTCGGGAACTTAGAAGGTTAGAATTTTAGAAGCAATTCTTAAAAATTTTAAGAAAATTTCCAAAACCCACTTTCAAGGACCAGTTCAGTTATCAAGTCATTTTGTGCGCTTACGTAATAGAAACCACCCATAAATGACCCAATTTTAGAAACTACACCCATCAAGTTACTCAAAACTGATTTTACAAACTTTGTTCCACAAGAATTAAAGGAAAATGGAGGTGAAATTTCAAATATTCACTTTTTTGCAGATTTTCCATTTTAATCTATGTCCCTTAACACAGCAAGGTTAACAGCCAAAAGAAAACTCAATATTTATTACCCTGATTCTCTGCAGTTACAGAAACACCCACATGTGGTGTAAACTGCTGTTAGGGAACATGCAGGTCGCAGAGGAAAAGGAGCTCCATATGAATTTTGGGCAGATGTCGCTGGGATAAGATTTTAAGTTGCCATGTCAGATTTGAAACTCTCTGATGCACCCCTAGAGTAGAAACTCCCAAAAGTGACCCCATTTTGTAAACTACAAGATGATGTTTATTGTACTATTTGTGGTACATATGATTTTTGATTGCTAGTATTACGCTTTTGAGGCAAGGTAACAAAAAAACTGCTGTTGTGGCACAGTTTTTATTTTGTTTTTTACAGAGTTCTCCTGACAGGATAGATCATGTGTTGCTTTTATAGAGCAGGTGATACAGACCAACAATACCAAATATGGTATTTTTTCTGTGTTTCAGTTCCCTCCTAATAAAGCAAAAATTATTTGTCTTCATTTCTAAAAGCACATTTCTCTTTAGTTTTCTGATCTTCATCATCTTGTGGAGGTTTTTAAAGTATGCATTTGGTACATATGATTTTTGATCATTCAATATACACTTTATGTGGCAAAGTGACCAAAAAATGTCGTTTTGCAGAGTTTTTTTTTTTTTTATGAATTTACCTTAGGGGTTAGATCATGTGATATTTTTATAGAGCAGTTTTACGGACGCGCGATACCTTTATGCTATTTTTAGTTTTACACAATACAAGCATTTTTTTTAAAAATCATGTTTTAAACATCTCATTTTCTGAAAGCTATATATTTTTTTTTTTATGCATTATCTTATGTAGGGCTTGCGGGAAGAGACGGTTTGATTGCACCTTTTGGGTGTGTATGACTTTTTGATCGCTGTCATTTTTTCACAGTTTTTTATTTTTTTATGTGTCACCTTAGGGGTAAAGTCATATTATTTTATAGAGGAAGTCATTACGGACTGGAGATACCTAATATGTCTACTTTTTTACATTTATTTCAGTTTCACACAATAAAAGCTTTTT
>ONZH01005012.1:0-114942 GCA_900303285.1 Rhinella marina
ATTCACATGCACACATATGATTATAAAGACACCTGTAATGTGTATATTAGTTTTCCAAGTATAGAAATCCTCTCAATATAATAAGATTATAGCCTTTTGTTATATTTTAGGGAGAAAAATAATTGAAGGAAAAAAACAAAAACAAAAAAAAATATAAAAACGCCTCCCCTATGATATCTACATGCAAGGCTAACCCCATCCCATCAGGCTATAGCTTTATTATATTGAGAATAGTGATTTTCTATACTTAGAAAGCTAACGCATATTGTATTACTGGTTTCTTTTTAATTATATATTGTGCCTGTGAATAAACCAGGGGCAACAAGCCTTCTTTACTATAAGAACTGTGAATCTGTGGAACAGTCTACCGCAGGAGCTGGTCACAGCAAAGACAGCTGAGGGCTTCAAAACAGGCTTAGATAAATTCTTAGAGAAAAGAAGGTCACCACATATTAAGAAATGTAGAGTCATGTCTTAAGGTTACCCGTCCCCCTCCCCTTCATCACTCCTACCCCCTCCCTTGGTTGAACTTGATGGACATGTTTCTTTTTTCAACCGTATTAACTATGTAACTATGTAACTATGTAAACCAGTAATATGTATTAGCTTTCCAAGCATAGAAAACCTCTATTTTAAACATGGTAAGGCTATAATAAATAGTGTATATGATATGTACTTGCCATCAAACAGCTGTATGACACAGCCCTGACAATCAAGGGAAGGGAGAGTGTACAGAGCACAGGGGATGTTACAAATACAGTGCTCCAATTTGCATATACATAAAAATGCAGATATCTTTGGAAATGTTTAATAGAACGATAAAAAAAGGTATCATTTTAATCAGCATGATCCACCCTACCACCAAGAAGGTCTGGCTTAATAGGGTTGGTCATGCTGACAGAAGCTCGGTGAGCTCTGCTCAGGGTATCCGTAATCAGTAAGTCTTTCCCTGGACAGTACCAAATGTCAAAATCATATTTCTAAAGTAGTAATAACACATGCTGCAGTCTCTCTGGGACATTTAGTAGTGGTTTCTTTGTAATGTTCTCCAGAGGCTTGTGATCAGGGTGCATCACTACTTGTCAGCCATAAGTGTACGGGTGGAACTTCTCTATCTCAAATACTACAACAAGTAGTTTCTTCTCAATTTTACAATATCCCTGCTCTGGTGTTGTTAGATCTCTGCATTCAAATGTGATTGGTTCTTTATCCTGCATTAGGGCTCATTCACACAAACTTATCCCATTAACTGTGACCTCCACAGCACGCTGCTCCCTTAACAGTGTCATCCACAGTGCCCTACCCGTTTAAAGGTGATCAACAGCAGTGAAGAAAAATGGTTGGTTTGTTATGGAAACCTTGTGTAAAATTGTGTGTATGTCAAGACTGGAGGACCTGCAAGCTTCAATTTTTCTGATAAGGGTGATATGACCGTGTGTATGGCAGTTGGGATATGAATGAAAGACCGGTGGGCTTCTATTGGCTAATGAATGTGATGGTGCCATATTTGCATTTTTTGGGAATATCTCGGGAACGGTACGTCCTGGAGAGCTGAGACCCAGTCTAAAACCTTCCCGGACACCTGATGTACAGTACCTGTGTGCCAAATTTGATGCAGAATAGTCCAGTCGTTTGGCCGTGCATAAATAACAAACATACAGGCAGAAATTAATTTTTATGTATATACCAGCAGAAGGACCCGGCTTCACATGGGTGTGTGTCGTTAAAAGATATCAATAGTATCCCTCATAACAGTGACCCCCTCCCCCCCCAGTGCCAGCCTCCTTAAAATGGGACCTCAGTATTCAGGTTAAATTGCCATGTTGGCAATTTGCGATAAATAAGTGATTTTTGGGTTGCAGTTTGAGCACTTGGTCTCTAATAGGTTTGTCATGCTATAAGGGTCTCTTGATACATGGCACCCAAAAACCATTCCAGCAAAATGCCCTACAAAAGCCAAATGAAGCTCCTTCCTTTCTGAACACTGTGGCGTGCCCATATAGCAGTTCACAACCACATATAGGGTGTTTCTGTAAACTGCAGCACCAGGGTAATAAATATTGAGGCTTGTTTTGTTGTTAACCCTTGCTGTGTCACAGGAAAAAAATGAAAAATCTGATATCACCTCCATTTTGCATTAATTCCTGTGGAGTGCCTAAAGGGTTAACAGAGTTTATAAAATCAGTTTGGACTAATTTTAGGGGTGCAGTTTCTAAAATGGGGTTATTTATGAGTGGTTTCTATTATGTAAGGCCCTCAAAGTCGCTTCAGAACTGAAATGGTCCTCAAAAAATGGGTTTTATAAATTGTCTTGAAAATTTGATTCTAAAATTTTTCGCCTTTTAACATTCCAAAATAATAAAATAAAATAGACATGAAGTAGACAAAAAATATGGACACAAATTTTCCTTACATGAAGTACGTATGATGTGTCTCGAGAAAACAATCTCAGAAGTAAAAGCGTTCCACAATTATTACCATGTATGTAAATTGACACGTCAGATTTGCCAAAATAGGACTGAGCAGGAAGGCAAAAATTGGCCTGGGATAGAAGGAGTTAATTATTATTTCTTTGAAAGTGTCACTAATCCCACAATAACATAGAGAAACATAATATCAAAAATACAAATACAATAAACATGAAACTATTAACTAACTGGTACAGAGGGGGAGAGGACCCTGCCCACGAGAGCTTACCAGCTACAAGAGGGTTAAAAAAACCTGAGAAATTGATGGATATATTCTAGTTTTCTGAGTTTCCATGGACTTAGCAATCTATCAGTCATATTTATTACGGCACCCCCACCCATTCTTTATTTATGGCCCCCAGCACCGGGCATGTCACACAGTTATCTGCCTTGTTATTTCACTTCTTTTGGAAAGGGCGGTTTCTTCTGGCTGTTATGCTCCGCGTCACACCAATTCTTCGGCTCACACTATAACATTGCTTCCCACAGGACAGAGTCTCACTCAGACCGGAGAGAAGGTTGGCACGCTGGTAAGATTTATAAATATAATATTATATAATTTTTCTTTTTCTTTTTTTTCTTGGAACAGTGACATTTCCTCTTTAACTGCTTCGTAGCACATTCTTCATGAGTATCTTTTTAGTCTTATGTAATCCTTATCTGCTGTGTTTAGTTAAGGGGGAGAGCGAGCCTGCTTCAGTTTAATTACGTAACAATTTATACAGTAAGTGCTCGAACTGTAAATCCTTGGCGCTGCAGCCTCCTGTGAGCTTGGAATTTTCCATTTTATTTTGCCAGGGATTTAATATTTAAAAAATGTTATTTTTTTATTTATTTTTTTATTTTTTGTTAGTGGGAGTTTTCATTTCATCAACATATTTAACATCCTCCCATGTTCCACCAAAACCCTTCACATTACGTCCTGTCTTCAAGAACTGAACCATGAGCTCCCTGTTCGGAATACTCTGCCTCCTCTCGGCTCTTGCAGCAACAAGTAAGTTTTTGGAAACATAATTTGTCTTTTCCTATTTATTTACTTTATTTGTTGTAGATTTATTCATATTATTGTTAATGATACCAGTGATCTGTAGGACAGATCTTACCTTTCTCCTGCTCACGGTGAGAGCCGAGCTATTGAACATCATTCTCAGACGCCACTGATCTCATTAACAATGCAAAAGTATATAAAATGTGTTGGCAAATAGTGTAATAAGTGACCCGTGTGCTGACTGTGTGACATCTTCTTTAGGTTACTCTTACTCGTGTACACGGGGTATTTCTTTAGCCTCACAATGCTCAGTCAACAACAACACTTGCCCATCAGGTGAGACGTGTGGATCCTCAGACACAGAAGGCAGTACTGGTGAGTAATATGTCCCTCAAAGCTCTGTTCTGGTGCAGCAAAGCCCTGAGGAGAGACAAAGTAGAGAATAGGAGTGGTAGTGGCTCTGACTAGATGTTTATTGATGCTTAAAAAAAACTCAACATACAGAAAACCGACTTCATTCTCTTTCCCTCATATCAGCATACTTCTGTCATAGATAATGGCTCCACACTTTCTTCCCTGTCTTTCTACCTTCACCCCTAAGCCCATATCACCTCTTGTAGCCTCCACAAACATTTCTCATATTTGCTCTTTTCTCGATCCCAAATCATCTAACGTGCTAGTGCATGTCCTCATCATCTCCCAACTGGAGTACTGTAACATCATCTTCGGTGGCCTCCCATCTCACACTCATATATCCCTTCAATCTATGTCACCAGGATTATCTCCAATTACATATTATTGGAGGTCTCCTACATCGTGTCAGAAATATACCAGTGTGGAAATTATGACTGCTGTAGTTTTCCAGAAATTTTTTTTTTATATGTATGCAAATACCATGTTTTTCGCTTTATAAGATGCACCCAATGTTAAGACGCACCACAGATTTTAAAGTAGGAAAATAAGAAATAAATATTTTTCATCACACCTCATATCAGAGCCCCTATAAATTTCAGGACATCACATCAGACCCCCATATCAGCCCTCCATGTCAAACCCCCATCAGACCTCAGATCAGCCCACTGTGCCCCCATCAGACCTTAGATCAGCCCATCAGCCCCTATATCAGCCCATTGTGCCCTCATATAAGCCCACGCTGCCCTCATCAGACCTCAGATCAGCCCATCAGACCCCATATCAGCCCACTGTGCTGCCATATAAGCCCACAATGGTCCCATCAGACCTCAGATCAGCCCACTGTGCTGCCATATTATCCCACTGTGCCCCCATCAGACCTCAGATCAGCCCACTGTGCCCCCATAAGGATAAAATAAAAATAATAATGAAAATAAACTTTCTCACCTCTCCTGCGCCACGGCTCCTCTCCGGGTTGGCATTTCTCTGTTTTAGGCACCAAGATATCTAAATCGGTGTGTGTGATAATCAAATCCTGCACTCCAATATAAGAAATCACACACCATCAAGAGTAAAGATACAATTAAACTTTATTATTACTTGATTAAAAAACCCATTAAAAGACCAATGGTGGTAGCATACATGAATAGAGGCACTATCTGATACAACATAAGAAAGTACACTGAATGGATAAGATGGATAAGATTAACCCTTAGGGTACCAAAAATCACTGCCGCAAGTACCAGCGCCGTACTTGTACGGCGCTGTGATCGGGCGGGCGCAGGAGCTGGGGATCACGCCAGCATCGGTGAAAACACCAATGCCAGAGCATTAACCCTTCATGTGCCGTGGTCAGCGCTGACCGCGGCGCATGAGGTGTGCCGCATGTTCAGGATGGCGAGCGGGTCCCCGTCACAGCAGCGCGGGGACCCGATGGCTTGGATGGCAGCCCGATGCCTTCCTTAGGCATCGTGGCTGCCATCCCTGCGAGCCTGTGCGATCCAGCCCCCTGGATCGCACAGGAAGCAGGCTGTAAGTGTATTACACTGAGTAATACACTTACAGCCAATGCATTACAATACAAAAGTATTGTAATGCATTGTGAAGGGGATCAGACCCCCAAAAGTTATAAAAAAAAATAGTTATTAAAAAAATGATAAAAAAAAGTTTCAAGTAAAAAAAAAAGCCATTTTCCCCCCAAAAAAGTAAAAAAAAAATTGTTAAAAAAAGAAAAAAAAGAAAAAATAGGCATATTAGGTATTGTCGCATCTGTATCAACCGGCTCTATAAAAATATCACATGATCCATCCTGCCAGGTGAACACAGTAAAAAATAAAACAGTGCCAAAACAGCCATTTTTTGGTCACCTTCCCCCACATAAAGTGTAATACTACGCGATCAAAAATGCGTATTTACCCCAAAATGGTACTAAAAGAATCGTCATCTCGTCCTGCAAAAAATGGTACCCTACCTGAGACAATTGCCCAAAAAAAAAAATATGGCTCTTAGAAAATGGCAACACAAAAAAAAGATTTTATTCTGTTCAAAAATAAATCTATTGTGTAAAACTTTCAAAAAATAAAAAAGTTAGACATATTGGGTATCGCCACGTCCGTAACAACCTACTCTATAAAAATATAACATGAGATGGCCCCCCAGGTGAATGCTGAAAAAAAAAAAACTATGCCAAAACAACCATTTTTTCCCCTCTTGCCTCACAAAAAGTGTAATAGCAGGCGATCAAAAAGGCGTATTTACCCCAAAATGGTACCAATCAAACCGTCATCTTGTCCCGCAAAAATTATACCCTACCTAAGAGAATCGCCCAAAAAATAAAAAATATATGGCTCTCAGGAAATGGCAACACAAAAAAAAAATGTTTATTCTGTTCAAAAATAAATCTATTGTGTAAAACTTTCGTAAAATAAAAAAAGTCAGACATATTGGGTATCGCCACGTCCGTAACAACCTGCTCTATAAAAATATCACATGAGATGGCCCCCCAGGTGAATGTTGTAAAAATAATAATAAAAAAAAAAACTATGCCAAAACAGCTATTTTTTTCACCTTGACTCACAAAAAGTGTAATAGCAGGCGATCAAAAAGTCTTATGTACCCCAAAATGGTTCCAATCAAACCTTCATCTCGTCCCGCAAAAAATGAGCCCCCACATAAGACAATAACTAAAAAAAATAAAAATCAATGGCTCCCACAATCCAATCCATCAAAATGTGTGTTGTAAAATCTATATGGCGCTCCTTCTGTTTTGAGTCCTGCCGTGTGCCCCCACACTAGTTTACCACAACATATGGGGTGTTGCCGTATTCAGGAGAAAATGGGTAACAAATTATGGGGTGCTTTTCTCCTGTTACCCCTTGTGAAAATGAAAAATTTGGGGCTAAAGCAACATTTTATTGGAAGAAATGAAACTTTTCATTTTCACAGCCAAGTGTTTCCAAATTCCGTAAAACGCTTAGGGGGTCAAAGTAGCCAGTACCCCCCTTAATATATTTGTTGAAGGGTATAGTTTCCAAAATGAGGTCACTCTTTGAGCGTTTCCACTGTAGGCCCATTCCAAAACCATTCTAGCAAAATTTGCCTCCAAAATCCGTATGGCGCTCCTTTCCTACTGACCACTGCCACAAACCCATAGAGACGTTTACCACCACATATGGGGTATTTCTGTAAACTGTAGAATCAGAGTAATGTATATTGAGGTTTAGTTTGCTGTTAACCCTTGCCGTGTTGCAAGAAAAAAATTATTAACATGAATAATCTACCAAAAAAGTGAAATTTTGAAATTTCACCTCCATTTTCCTGTAATTCTTGTGGAACACCTCAAGGGTTAACAAAGTTGTAACAGCAGTTTTTTATAATTTGAGGGGTGTAGTTTCTAAAATGGGGTCATTTATGGGGGGTTTCATTATGTAAGCCACTCAAAATCACTTTATATCTGAATTGGTGCTTAAAAAAATGGTTTTGGAAAATTTGGTGAAAGTTTGAAAAATGGCTTCTAAACTTCTAAGCCCTCTAACGTCCCAAAAAAGTAAAATGACATTTATAAAATGATGCCAACATAAAGTATACATATGGGGAATGTAAAATAATAACTATTTTTTGAGGTATTACTATGTATTTTGACAGTAGAGAAATTAAAATTTAGAAATTTGCTAATTTTTCCAAATTTTTGCTAAATTTGGTATTTTTTTATAAATAAAAATGAAATATTTTGCAACAAATTTACTACTATCGTGAAGCACAATATGTGACGAGAAAACAATCTTAGAATGGCCTGGATAAGTAAAAGCGTTCCAAAGTTATTACCACATAAAGCGACACAGGTCAGATTTGCAAAAAACGGCCTGGGATTTGAGGTGAAAAGTGGCCCGGTACTGAAAGGGTTAACGAAAATGCGTAAATAATGAAAAAATAGCGAGAAAAATACAGCCATAATACTTCATAGGGGCTCCCAGCTCTAAAGACAATCCGAAATTGGTACAAAGTAAAATAGCAAAATATAACTTGCACATGTAAAGTGCATAGGAAATCCGGTCTATTCGTTAATGTGCATGCGTCCTGCGTTTCTCGCTATTTTTTCGTTATTTACGTATTTTCATTAATCTTATCATATGACCGGAAAGGGAAATAACGTCATGTGCGTTCCATTGTGATACTCATGCCCAGGCACATACTACAGGTGATTCCCTCCATGCAGTAAGTCAGCTGTGTCTTTTTATTTTAATTGGTGTAGAGCTATAAATAGGCAGGAGGCACAGTATGCCTTCATCCCCTGAGGAAGCGATAGTGAAATGTGCTACCACCATTGGTCTTTTAATGGATTTTTTAATCATGTAATAATAAAGTTTAATTGTATCTTTACTCTTGATAGTGTGTGATTTCTTATATTGGAGTGCAGCATTTCTCAGTTTTAACCTGCCGGTGCTGCACTGTCACCTGACTGTGTGCAGCATTAGGTCATATGTAGTGAGCGCACTACGTCTTGACGCTGTACGCGGTCAGGACAGTGCAGCGTCGGCAAGAGAAGACAGAGGAGCGGCAGACCCGAAGCGGAGCTGCAGTGCAGGAGGGTAAGTATGTTTTCCTGCTCCCGACACCTAATACATATTAGTGAGTGCTTAAAGGAAGCGCTTACTAGTATTCGCTTTATAAGACACATGGAAATTTTCCCCCTACTTTTGGGGAAAAAAAGTGCATCTTATAAAGCAAAAAATACGGTAAAAAGCGAAAAACTGTTAAAAGAGCCCAAGAGGAGGCAACATAGTGGACCAGTTACAGAGTAGAGAGTTTGGCAACAGCAATGATAGTAACAGCACAAGATGGTGGCAGTTGGAAAATATGGCAGCAGGTGTGTGACATTAGGCAGGTGACAGCATTAGAATAGTGGCTGAAGCAGGTGGGCATAACTAATGGGCCGCTTTTCACAATGTTCTGCTGTGGCAGCACACTGCAGTCAAATCATTACTGCCAGAGTGATCTAGTCTCATGCAAAATCCTGGTTGATCCACAGCCAATTCACGTTTACAAAGGATAATCTCTCAACATTTTGCATTGAAAGGCGAGTTCTCTTTGAGTAACTATGCCCCCCCCCCCACCGCACTTTACACCGGCTCTGATGCCACACTATTTTCCAGGCAGTAAAACTTTGGCCTGGACAAACTAAGCCAGCTGCAATGGATCTTGGATCTGGGGTGACAGGGTGCCGTCCAAATATGCCAACACTTGCTGGTTCAGGTTTTGCTCCATGTCCTGCTGCTGTTGGGTAATTTCTTTAGTAGGCGGGTGAAGAAAAGTGCTCATTAGAGACTCAAGAGTTAAGTTTCTGCTGATGGAGCAAGTTCAACCAAAGGATAGGCAGGGGCGTGAATCCCAGAAGGAAATGAGACTCAGATTTCAACACATTTTCATGAACATTAATGTCATTTATATCTAGCCCTTTTTAAAACCGTCAACTGTTCCTGCTGTGACATGTCCTGAGGAAGTCTACTCCACATATTCACAGTTCTTACAGTAAAGAAGTTTTTACACTTCTGGATACTGAACTTTTTCTTCTCCAGTTGGAGGCAGTGCCATCTTGTCTTTTGAGGACATTTGGCATGGAACAGTTTCTCACCATATTTTGTATTTGTATGGCCCATTTATATATTTGTATAGGTTAATCATGTCCCCCCTTAGATGTGTCTTCTCAAGACTAAATTAATTCAATTATTTTAATCTTTCTTCATACCTAAGACTCTCCATGCCCCTTATCAGTTTAGTCGCTTTCCTCTGTACTCTCTCCAGCTCCAGGTCATCCTTTCTATAGACTGGTGCCCAAAACTGAACTTCATATTTCAGATGAGGCCGCACCAACGCTTTGAAAAGTGGTAATATTACATCCCTGCCCCGGGGATCCATATCCTGGTGGCCTTAGAAGCAGCAGATTGACATTGAATACTGTTATTTAATCTATGATCTACAAAGACGCCCAAATCCTTCTCTATAAGTGACTCTCCCAGTGTTACCTCCCTTAGGACATATGAAGCACAGAGGTTATCACTAATAAGATGCAGAACTTTACATTTATCCACATTGAACCTCATTAGCCAAGTTGAGGCCCAATCACTCAGAGTGCTCAAGTCAACTTGTAGTTTATGGACCTTTTCCATAGACTGTACAGTACTACATAGCTTTGTGTCATCTGCAAAAAAAGAAATGGTGCTATTAATCCTGTCCTCAATGTCATTAATAAATAAATTAAATAATAGAGGACTTAGCACTGAACCTTGGGGTCACCACTTATAACCCGGGACCATTCTGAATGGGAATCATTGACCACAACTCTCTGGACACGGTCCTTCAGCCAGTTTTCAATCCAATTACAGACTATACTTTCCAAGCCTATAGACCTTACTTTACCTATTAAATGGCTCACATCAGCTAGAGACAGAGAGAGACCACAATGGAGTATGATAGAACTGGATATTTTACTCAAGAACTTCTTCAGCGGTATAATACAGATATCTGATATAGCCTCTTTATGAACAGGAACACAGGCAAACTGGTAGCTCAAACAGAAATGCTATTAACGGTCTCTTTCTAGATTACTCAAATGTTCGTAATCTACCAAGGCACTCCTAGTTAACAGACCATTTCCACTGTATCTTCCTGGTCTTCCTCATTGTCCTCCAGCTCCTCCAGCTCCTCATCCTCCTCTCCTGTCGCTTGGGAAGACTTCAGGAATAGGGTTACAACCAGATTAAAGAAGTGTGCCACGCACGACTGCTGAATGATGCTGGCAGCTATATCCTGTTTCAGTGGCTGCTGTTACCACCTTCTTCTGCCTCTACTTCTGCTGGTTCCAACAACATTTTAGCCCCTGCCCGTTTCTTTGGAGAGACCTAGCACCTGTTTGTTGGACATACTGTACAGTAACTTTATATGTAAAATAAGTTATTTAATATTAATTACCGTAGTATTGGGCAGCTTATTCACCCCAATTTAAGAATCAAAGTCTAATGAAATTGCTTATCTATTAAATAAGTTGGGCACTCCAGTAACAGCTACATTAGACAGCTTATTCAACCCAATTTGACAATCAAGACCTAACAAAATTGCTTATCTATAAAATAAGGTGTACACTCCAATAGTTAAATTAGCTTAATCACCCCAATTTGAAAATTAAGGCTTAAAATAATTTCTTATCTAAAAATCAAGGTGCATACCCCAATAGCAGCCATATTAGACAGCCTATCTACCACAATTTCAGAATCAAGGCCTAATAAAATTGCTTATCTATGACACAAGGTGGATACCCCAATAGCAGTTATATTACACAGGTCAATCAACCCAATTTGAGACTGAAGGTGTAGTAGAATAGCTTATTTAGCAAGGTGGACACTATTCAATTAGATAGCTATGTGCCATGCAAAGGGGATTTGGGTGGTACCATTTCTCCTTGGGGAGAGAGTACCTTCATTGGCATGAAGAGACTTATAGATGTACAGTCATGGCCAAAAGTTTTGAGAATGACACAAATATTCTATTTTCACATGATCTGCTGCCCTCTGGTTTTTATGTGTGTTTGTCAGATGTTTTATCACATACAGAAATATAATTGCAATCATATTATGAGTAACAAAAGCTTATATTGACAGAATGAGTTAATGCAGCAAGTCAATATTTGCAGTGTTGACCCTTCTTCTTCAGGACCTCTGCAATTCTCCCTGGCATGCTCTCAATCAACTTCTGGACCAAATCCTGACTGATAGCAGTCCATTCTTGCACAATCAATGCTTGCATTTTGTCAGAATTTGTAGGTTTTTGTTTGTCCACCCGTCTCTTGATGATTGACCACAAGTTCTCAATGGGATTAAGATCTGGGGAGTTTCCAGGCCATGGACCCAAAATCTCTGTTTTGTTCCCTGAGCCATTTAGTTATCACCTTTGCTTTATGGCAAGGTGCTCCATCATGCTGGAAAAGGCATTGTTGATCGCCAAACTGCTCTTGGACGGTTGGGAGAAGTTGCTCTCGGAGGACATTCTGGTACCATTCTTTATTCATGGCTGTGTTTTTAGGCAAGACTGTGAGAGAGCCGATTCCTTTGGCTGAGAAGAAACCCCATACATGAATGGTTTCAGGATGCTTTACAGTTGGCATGAGACAAGACTGGTGGTAGCGCTCACCTCGTCTTCTCCGAATAAGCTGTTTTCCAGATGTCCCAAACAATCGAAAAGGGGATTCATCAGAGAAAATGACTTTCCCCCAGTCCTCAGCAATCCACTCCCTGTACCTTTTGCAGAATATCAGTCTGTCCCTGATGTTTTTTCTGGAGAGAAGTGGCTTCTTTGCTGCCCTCCTTGAGACCAGGCCTTGCTCCAAGAGTCTCCGCCACACAGTGCGTGCAGATGCACTCACACCTGCCTGCTGCAATTCCTGAGCAAGCTCTGCACTGCTGGTAGCCCGATCCCGCAGCTGAAACACTTTTAAGAGACGGTCCTGGCGCTTGCTGGTCTTTCTTGGGTGCCCTAGAACCTTTTTGGCAACAATGGAACCTCTCTCCTTGAAGTTCTTGATGATGCAATAGATTGTTGACTGAGGTGCAATCTTTCTAGCGGCGATACTCTTCCCTGTTAGGCTATTTTTGTGCAGTGCAATGATGACTGCACGTGTTTCTTTAGAGATAACCATGGTTAACAGAAGAGAAACAATGATGCCCAGCCTCCTTTTAAAGTGTCCAGTGGTGTCATTCATACTTAATCATGATAGATTGATCTCCAGCCCTGTCCTCATCAACACCCACACCTGTGTTAATGGAGCAATCACTGAAACGATGTTAGCTGGTCCTTTTAAGGCAGGCTGCAATGATGTTGAAATGTGTTTTGGGGGATAAAGTTCATTTTCTAGGCAAATATTGACTTTGCAAGTAATTGCTGTTAAGCTGATCACTCTTTATAACATTCTGGAGTATATGCAAATTGCCATTATAAAAACTGAAGCAGTAGACTTTGTAAAAATTAATATTTGTATCATTCTCAAAACTTTTGGCCATGACTGTACATGTAGTGGCGTAGCAAGGGGGGTAGGGGGCAGAGTAGTTTCCCATCCCCCCTGCATTTCAGCCTCATAGGCTTCAGACCACTAGGCCAGAAACCTATGAGGCAATGGCATACATACAGAAGTAAGGGCCCCATAGCAAGGATCAAACCCACACAGGAAAGAAGGGTTTCTGCCTAAACCCTTTTCAATGACCCTTGGGGGATTTTTTCCACTGGCTCATTTGCTAAAAGTTCTTCCTTTAGAGGGTAGACTTATGACCACGCCAATAGAGCAGCTATGGAGGCCACTAATACAACTACTACCACGAACACGACTATGACTTAGATCTCCAACCTCCACCTACTCTTCAGGGCAGTACAAACACTAACTGCTTTCACACAAGTCATCAACAAGGAGCTTCCCTTGCTTATCTGACATTGTGTTTAGTGGGGTTTTCTTGCCACTTCTGCTGAAAAAAATAAGGTGCGCCTCTAGGAAGAAGCAGTGAAAACTGGGAGGACTCCATCAATGTCTCTCAATATATTTTATATATTTTATTATTTTATATAAAACATACAACAAATAGGAATTTAAAAATAAAAAAATATAGAGGCTAGCTATTAGCAAACAACATATCAGGTCTCAATAGTACATATAGATCAAGTAAATAACATGATTCAAAGGTTAGTTAAAAAAGGAATATATAAGTTAGATCTTTCTTCAGAAAATCATGATTGCTGTATCACTAATTCATCATAAAAACCCCCAAACAAGGTATTAAAAAATAAGAAAAAAAATTATAAAAAATAAAAAATAAGGAGGAGGTGGCAGAAAGGACAGATAAGTGTCTAGTGTTGAACCCAGGCTGGCACCAACAATGAGGTGTCAAAAGATCTTGTCTTTTTGCTGTTGTGCTGCCTCAAAAAAGCATTGACCTAGTGGGCTGTGAAAGCCATGTACTCTCCCTGCCTGTAACAGTTGCTCCAAATATCCACCATGACATGCTCTTTGTGCATTGCAAATATAGCAAGGAGTGATCTACATTCTCAGCTATGTGAAAGTACAAGGCAGGGAGGACTTTTTTGGAGAAATAATGCTTGCTAGGTATCTTCCAGATGTGGTTTGACAGCAACTGCACCACCAGAAACTTAGCTAAGGAAAAATTAAGCTTGTGCTCCATCAGATTGCTGGGAGTGTAAAGTTGTTTCTTGGCCACACATTTCATTATCTGCAGCTGACATCGGAGTGGAGGAAGAGTCTGAGTGGGAGAAGCAGAAAGTAATGATGACTATGTGAAAGACACTGCACTCCCATTAGATGCAACCTTAATGCCACAAGAGAAACCAGATAAGGAAGAAACACTTGTCATGGTAGCTGGTGACCACTTCTGTTTGCCCATGGAATGGGGTGAGGCCCCTTTGTGTAGTTTAAAAAATGCTGTGGTGCCTATGTTTATGTTTGTTGCCCACGGCTTATTTTACTCTTTCAGAGCTTGCACAGGGCAATTCTGCTGTTTTCTGGCAGAATGGAAAAACTGCGAAGCAGCAGATATATGCACAAAGCAAGCTGATATTGATCTTGCCATAGCCCTGGCACTTTTTGGGCCTGCTGCCCTAACAGTATCTGCAGCATGTCCATGTCCAGTTCTCAAAGCAGAACTGGCCTTGGCTTTGGGAAGTTCTGGACATACCTCAACTCTGCTATTTATTGATTGGAGGGTCCTGATCCATCTCTAACACACAATAATCATTATAGTCCTCACCTTCTTTGTCACTTTTATCACATTTATGGTGGGATCCTTGTTCCCCCTCCCACCCTCTGATTTTGTGTTTGCTCAGAGTGCCCCTGTTGCTACCATTGCACATTTTACCACCACCATCACCACTACGGGTGCTGCTACTACCACAACCAACATAGCTATTCATGTTTTCAGGTTTTGTGGCCTCTTCTTTGGATCTTAATCTGGCAATCAGCCTATGTAGAGACTGTACACTGTGCATTTCTAATATTGTTATGAAACTGTTTTGTTCATGTAATATGCCAGGTACACCAGCAGGTGGCAGCATATATCACCAGCAGGTGGCAGAATGGAGACAGAATGGAATCCTGCTTTCTACCAGAAGGAAGGGTGGCAGTTCTAGTTTATTCCAGTTTAGACTCCATATTGGAACTGAGATGACATGAAAGATTTAACAGACAGAAGAAAGTGTTCTTTGGATAGAGTGGGAGTCGCCAAAGGGAAGTAGCTTGTTGAGCACCAACACTCCAAGCTAATTTAATTTACTGAGTGTCAGGAGGGGGATAATAGCCCAAGGCACCCCTATCCAAGAGTACCAGAACCGACCAAAAGTCCAATAACCAGACCAAAGCAGAGTTTAGCACAGCAGAGAAAGAAAGCAGAGTTATTAAGCAAGCCTGTCAGCCCGGCAGAAAAAGAGAGAAAGCATAGTTATTAGGTTTGCCTGCCAGTTTATGCCAAAGCCTGCTGGAACCAAGAGGAAGCCTGATTGTAAGAACATCCTGAACATTGTCTTAATCAAGTTTACCCAAGTAAAGCTGCTGTTAAAGTTTATCAAGGTCTGGACTCTGCACCTGGCTCCAGGGCACTGTATCAGACTCCTACTCTTTAATAATGTTGTGCTTTTCAGAAGGCAAGAAGATCTGTTGCCTACTTTTACTGCCTAAATTGCAATTTCTGCTATTACCCATATTCTGGCTCTGAGAGGACATGGCTTGGCCCTGGGTCTTTTGTTTGGAGCTCTTCCGTATTTCAGACACTTGGCCTAATTTAAACAGTCACAAAGAATAGAACGATTTGCAAGTCTGTTTTCTGAAACTTAAAGAGAGAGAGGCACAATTACATTTTCTACAATTCTACAAACACAATGAATAAAATTAAATTTTTTATTTACTGTGGGAATAATGCAGTAATAGTGTCAGTAACGGATTTAGGTCTAATATCTTCTGTGCAATTGCACAGATTCAGAATAAAAAGGCTGTCTCTAGTATAAAATACAAGTTGTGAACAGACTATCAGATTATTCCTTCCTCCCCACAACAAAAACACTTGAACCGCCTGGAGATGCCCTGTAACAGATTTTGACCTACTATTTCATGAGTTTTCACTTAAAACAATAATCTCTAAATTGTAAAACACTTGTTGCACACTTGTATAATGGTTAATTCCCCCAATGTATTTTATGTGACATTGTTTTTTAAGTAATTTTTGTTGTAGTGTGTAGTAATGTCTTTTGGTTGTAGAAATGAGGAAGTGTCAATGCTGCTTTTTCACTTTACAGGGTTTTCCAGTGATGATCTATCTCAGCATAGCTCACCAATATCTGACTAGTGAGGGTTCAACTCCTGGCACCCCCGTCAGCTGACAGAAATAGCTGAAGCACATAAAAAGAAAACTACATTGTACATTGTGTAGTGCCCTGGAAATATTGTTCTTAGCTAGAGTAGAGAGAAATGGAGAGCAGTTATTAAGAGTGTCTCTCACCCTGGGGGACCTATCCTGTAGAACCCTAGACCTGAGGGTACTACTATGGTATCTGAAGTTGTTTTATATGCAATGTGAATGCAATGATATGTAATGCACCTTGTTCACCAGCAGATGGAGTACAGTTGGCAATGCTTGGTAACAGGAATGGAACTTACCATTCCATTCTTCCACTCTTGGTAGGAGTAGGCTGGTCTGACTTCCTGCCATGAGTGAGCCTGAGCTAGAGAGAGTCAGTTTAGAGTCTAAGAATGTAGGGTGAGGAGTGAGGGAGCATGGGATCCATCGCCCGCTTCTCCAGGTCAGGTGGACATTAGAGGTGGCTGTAATTTCCCAAGAGAGAATGCAGGGTCCTAAGCCACATAGGAATTTCCAATCTATGGCATAGTGATCAGATGAACAAGCTATCAAGACTCTGCTGCAAAGTGGTGGGAAACACGTTCAAACACCATCATGAGAGTTTAGGACAGGCATAGCTAGAACCCTGTATCTTACAGTGGACACCTACAGTCACAGATGTCATAGTAAAGCCCTAGGGAAAGGAATCCAGATAGAGACAGCATTAGCTAGCAAGTTTCTGAGTGTATTGCTAAAAGTTCTTTGTTCTTCTGCCTGGTTCCTTTCTCCATCATCTTTCGCACTGCATTGAACCCTGGGAGCCACAGCCTGCGGTACGACACTGTGACACCACATCACTAAAATCAGGGTCACTAAAACTCCCATCCTCTACAACTGCTCCTCAGGGGCTCGTTGCACATACAGTCCATTTTTGTGAATGGAGACTGGGTAAGACCTTCTGTAGAGGTGCTGCAGGGAAATTGAACTTGTGTTGTTAGGTTTCCCCACAGATTACAGCTGATCACTGGAGGTCCCAGCAGTGGGGAACTTTGTGATCAGCCTCTTGTCAAAGAATCCTTCTAACCAATAGTTCCAAAGTGGAAAACCTGTTAAAGATTTTCTTTTATAACTTTGGAAAGAAAATTACGATTTTATGTTTCTTTGCAGATGGAAAGACTGTCAAGTGGAAGCTACGTTCACCTGCATGTGACCCCTTGGACAGCACAAATGCGCAGCATGAAGAAATCAGGCTGGTCATTTCGCGTTGTTATACGGATGACTGTGATCTTTATAGTACTGCATGTAAGTTATATATTTCTGTCTTTATATCCATATACTTGTAGTTTGGAAATCTTTCCTTGACTCTAGGGCTCCAGGTTTACTAGTACAGCACAGTTTTAGATTCCACCTATTCCAATGGACTTACTGATGTGCCCTTCCTTAACTTTCCCATTGATTTGACATATCATGAGATGAGTAAAGCAAGATGAATTGTTTTAATGAAATAATTCGTGACTCTGTAAGGCTTCTGTGAATTGCCTAAAAGTTTTATGTTTTTACGCCTGGTTATCTGTCACCTCTCTTGGTAAATAAGGACACATTTCCACAAAAGATGAACGCTAAGAAAGGAGACAAATCTATATTGTTTTATAACCTTTTCAACTATCCTACTGTCTTAATACAGAAGTAGAGTTGCGTCTTAAAAAGATCAAAATAGACAAATCGCCAGGACCGGATGGCATACACCCCCGTATCCTAAGAGAATTAAGTAATGTCATTGCCAGACCCTTATTTCTGATATTTAAGGACTCTATACTGACATGGAGTGTTCCACAGGATTGGCACATAGCAAATGTGGTGCCAATATTCAAAAAGGGTCCAAAAATGGAGCCTGGAAACTATAGGTCGGTAAGTTTAACATCTGTCATGGGTAAACTGTTTGAGGGTTTTCTAAGAGATGCTATCTTGGAGTACCTCAATGAAAATAAGCAAATAACTCCATATCAGCATGGCTTCATGAGGGATCGGTCATGTCAAACCAATTTAATCAGTTTCTATGAGGGGGTAAGTTCTAGACTGGACCGCGGTGAATCAATGGATGTCGTATATCTGGACTTCTCCAAAGCATTTGACACTATACCACATAAAAGGTTAGTATATAAAATGAGAATGCTTGGCCTGGGAGAAAATGTCTGTATGTGGGTAAGTAACTGGCTCAGTGATAGAATACAGAGGGTGGTTATTAACGGCACATATTCAGATTGGGTCACTGTCACTAGTGGGGTACGACAGGGGTCAGTATTGGGCCCTATTCTCTTCAATATATTTATTAATGATCTTGTAGAAAGCTTGCACAGTAAAATATCAATTTTTGCAGATGACACTAAACTGTGTAAAGTAATTAACACAGAAGAGGACAGTACACTGCTACAGATGGATCTGGATAGACTGGAGGCTTGGGCAGAGAAGTGGCAAATGAGGTTTAACTGACAAATGTAAGGTTATGCATACGGGAAGGAATAATGCAAGTCACCAGTACATACTAAATGGTAAAATATTAGGTAAAATATTAGGTAACTCTGACATGGAAAAGGACCTAGGAATTTTAGTGAACAGCAAACTAAGCTGTAGAAACCAGTGCCAGACAGCTGCTGCCAAGGCCAATAAGATAATGGGTTGCATCAAAAGAGGCATAGATGACCGTGATGAGAACATAGTCCTGCCACTTTACAAATCACTAGTCAGACCACACATGGAGTACTGGGTATAGTTCTGGGCTCCTGTGAACAAGGCAGACATAGCAGAGCTGGAGAGGGTTCAGAGGAGGGCAACTAAAGTAATAACTGGAATGGGTGGACTACAGGACCCAGAAAGATTATCAAAATTAGGCTTATTCACTTCAGAAAAAAGACGACTGAGGGGAGATGTAATAACTATGTATAAATATATCAGAGGTCAGTACAGAGATCTCTCTCATCATCTATTTATCCCGAGGACTGTGATTGTGACGAGGGGACATCCTCTGCGTCTGGAGGATAGAAGGTTTGTACACAAACATAGAAGAGGATTGTTTACGGTAAGAGCATTGAGACTATGGAACTCTCTGCCTGAGGGGGTGGTGACGGTAAGTTCACTAAAAGAGTTCAAGAGGGGCCTGGATGTATTTCTGGAAGGTAATAATATTACAGGTTATAGTTACTAGAGATGGGTCGTTGATCCAGGGAGTAATTCTGATGCCTGATTGGAGTCGGGAAGGAATTTTTTTTCCCTAAAGTGGGGAAAATTGGCTTCTACCTCACAGGTTTTTTTTGCCTTCCTCTGGATCAACTTGTAGGAAAACAGGAAGAACTGGATGGACAGATGTCTTTTTTCGGCCTTATAAACTATGTTACTATGTTACTATGTTAAGTACAGATAATGCAGTAGTTGTTAACTGCAGTCCTATGTAACACTACAGATAACACAGTGATATCTCTCTGAGTACAGATAATGTAGTAAATGTCACTAGCAGTCCTATGTAACACCACAGATAGCACAGTGATACAGTAACTCTCTGAGTACAGAAAATGTAGTAGATGTCACCTGCAGTCCTATGTAACACCACAGATAACACAGTAATAACTCTCTGAGTACAGATAATGTAGTAGATGTCACCTGCAATCCTATGTAACACCACAGATAACACACTAATAACTCTCTGAGTACAGATAATGTAGTAGATGTCACCAGCAGTCCTATGTAACACCACAGATAACACAGTGATATCTCTGAGTACAGATAATGTAGTAGATGTCACCTGCAGTCCTATGTAACACCACAAATAACACAGTGATAACTCTCTGAGTACAGATAATGTATAGTGTTGAGCGAGCATGTTCGGCCGAACACCGAGTGTACTCGAGCACAGTGCTCGAGTCACTTCCCCGCACTGTAATTTGTACGCTAATCCGTATGAATTTATATGCTAATGCGTACAAATTCAGTTAATTAGCATACTTTTACGAGTGAAAGGAGTAAAAGAGGAGAAGTCGCGATTCTGATCTTTTTCTATTAACCAGACACCCTTTCCTCTTCCAAGCGGGGGGTGCTTGGTTTAGTCCCATTGACTAACATTATGCTCGGGTGCTCGGCCGAGCACTTGAGCAACCCCTAGTGCTCGGCCAGAGCACCCAAGCATACGAGCACAGAGGTGCTCGCTCAACACTAATAATACCGGTAGTAGTAGATATCACCAGCAGTCCTATGTAACACTACAGATAACACACTGGGGCAGCAGTACACACCCCTCCACTCCCTCTGTCTGCTTGCTCTCAAACAGTACATGCACACAGGCAGTACAGCTACGGGGCTTGGGTTTAATATGTAAGCAGGAATGGACAGCAGAAAGGTGGTTATGTGAAAGATTCTGCTGTGGTCTGGTGCGCCATTCTGACGCTGTCTTAGACTGCATTCACGCGACCGTAATTTTATGCGGCTCTAAAAAACACAGATGCCGGCCAGTGTGTGCTCCGCAATATGCAGAATCCACAGCCAGCTCTTTAAAAAGGGGTTAAAGGGTTTATGTTGCCAGAATTAACCCGATTAAACTGGCTGACATTAGTGATCTGCAAATGCCAGCAGACCCTAACTCTACAGGGTAAATAGCACTGCGAAGGCGCACGATTTATCCAGCACACAGGGGCGGCAGGAGAAGACGAACACTGGCCCTGTCAATCAAGGATGGCAGGACGGGACATGAGATGGGAGAACTGAGCCTCTAGGAGCAGGAGCAATGTCCCCATCACCTCCACCCCACCCGGTCCTATAGGCTAATTTGTATATTATCAAAGTTAAGTTTTTGCCATAAGGGGGGGCATCAATAAGCATGAGAATGGTAGAGTTAGGGTCTGCTGACATTAGCACATTGCTAATATTAGCCAGTTTAATAGGGTTAATTCTGGTAACAACCCTTTAAGAGTGTGTCTTACCCTGGAGGACCTCTCCTGTCCTCTATTAAATAGACATTCCACCAATTAGAATGGACACTATGTAATGTCTGGTTTCCCCTCTGGAGGCGCTACTGGAAAATTGAACGCCCACAGAGCTAATTGCTGGAGGTGTCAGCAGTGGGATATTGTGTGATCTTTATTTTTAGAGCCACTCTAACAAAAAGATCCAGTAGAGAGAGTAGAGATTTCAACTCATAACTTTGTTATTTTTATTTATAGGTGGAAAGATGGCTGACATTTTGGCCAGAACATATACCTGTGCATCTAAATGTAACTTCTTGGCCAGCGTGCGTCTACAGCAAGTACAAATCAAGATGGGAACAAAATGTTACAGCAATCACACCTGCACTCTGAGAACTGCATGTGAGTAGTATAATCCTGGCTTTTTATATGTTTACAGTACTTGTCATTTGACAAAGAAAACTGCTAGCACAGCACAATTTTCGATGTGCCCCTCCCTATCTTTCCTCTTGGCTCAAACAAGATGATCTGTTTTAAAGAAGAAAATGTGTTTGGCTAGCTCTGTGGGGCTTTACAAATAACCCAAAAAATGTATTTTCAAAGCTGATCATCTTTCATCACTCGTCTCAGTAAATAAGGACAGATGTGGAAAAAAAGAGGAAAAGTAAGGAAGGAGACAAATCTCTGTCTTTTTCAACCTTAACCACTATGCTGCTATGCAGTGGTGTGCCTAGGGTGTTTGGCACCTGGGGCAGATCTTTTCTCTGGCATCCCCTTCCTCCCAATACTTAAAAAAAATGTACCCCCTCACAGAAGTATTGCCCCCATTGTACAACCTTCACAGTAGTTTTGTCCAGATATGTGCCCCCACAAGGTAGTTATGACCATATTGTGCCCTCTCATGATAGTCATGCCCACACTGTGCCCCCACAGAGTACTTAGGCCCTCACTGTACAACTTTCATTGTATTTATGCCCTCCTTGTGCCTCCTCACAGTAGATATGCCCTCTCTGTGTCCTATTCATATTAGTAATGCCTATTGTGCCCCTGTATAGTAATAATGTCCAGTGTGACCTCCTAATAGTAGTAATGCCCTCTGTGCCCCTTTGTAGTAGTAATGCCCTCTGTACTCCCTTCATAGTAGTAATGCCCTCTGTGCCCCCTCCATAGTAGAAATGGCTATTGTATCTCCTTCACAGGAGCAATGACATCTGTGCTCATTTCACAGTACTAATGCCCATTGGTCCCTCCATAGTAGTAATGCTGTAGTTCATATCACATTATAACACAACTTCTTTCTACATCTTTCCTGATATCTACATGTGACACTCTCCATATCTAGCTGAGAATCTATTTCTCTGTGTAAAGGGAGATTCTAAGCCACAGCTGAGTGTCACATGAGAAACATGATTACATCTGCTGCTTCTGTCCTCAGTATGCTGATCTCTAGACCTTTCAATCAAAGGGAGGAGGGATTGTGCAGGAGTATTACAAAGCAGTGCTCCAAGGACTCAGCCCCACACCCCTATGCCCTATTTGCATATAAATACAAATGCGGATATCTAAGAAATATGTCATTTTATTCGGCATGATCACCACTAGCAGACAGTATGCCTGGTTTAATAGGGTTGATCATGCAGACAGAGGCTCTTTAAAATTCCCTTGGTTTCTGTATTCTTATACCTTTTCGCAGCACTGCAAGGGTTAAACTTTCTCTTTGATCTGTGTCCAGCTGATTTTTATTGTGCTTATCAGCCCTCCTACATATACTAGGTAGTTTGCTCCACCCTGTGCCTGAGCAATATGTCTCCATAGATCCTGAAAGTTTCTGTTTGATTCTGCTAGTTTGCAAGTCCGTTCTAAAGAGCTATAATCCATTTGTCTTCCTGTGTACCAAATTTGGCCTGATTCCTGGACTCGGCCACTCTGGCTACTGATCTGACCCATGCCTGTTCACTGTATTGATACTGAGATGCCAGACTTGACCTCTGAACTGAAATACAGATTTGCAAGAACTCTAATTGCTCTGATCTGTGCCTGATTCCTGACTATGGCTAAAGCCTGATCTCTTGGTACTTCACACTGGTGTCTCTGATTCCAAAAGGTCAGCAGCCACACTGGTTGGTTGGCACAGTAGACCATAACACTGATCTTGACAAGGTGGGGCATCTAGTATTGATGAGTATATCTCACTTTGGAAGGCCACTAGTGTCTATGAATTGCTTGGAAGTTCACTGATTTTAATCCACAGAAAAGACAAGTTTCTTATACAAAACTAAATGATTGTGATTTCAATAGACTCTAACTGAAGAGCCACCCCTTTAACAAAGAGAATAGTGGCTTATGAGAATACTACATATGTTCATGTATTAACAAAATGTTATTTCTCTGATTTCTAGTACCAGATGAAAAATCTCCCCTCAATGGGCTGGTCTGCCCATCCTGCATATCTACTAACTCTAGCTGGTGCTACACTGATGAAATCATAAAGTGCACAGAGGATGAGACTATGTGTCTTCTTCTGCAGACAACACAAGAATCAGGTATCATTTTTTAAAATTATTTATTTTTCTTTAAAGAAAACCGTTGTTAAAGATTGAAATATCCTAGCCTGAACTAGTGAGCTCAATTCTAACACAATTATGGGCTGTCTTTGTGTTAAGAAATAAGGAAGGACCAACATCCAGATATGTCCAATCTTACCTTTGCTTTAATTTGATTAAGGACCTCAATTTCTCATGACACAAATTCAATACAATAATGTGACATTCTAACAAAACCCTTACCAGGCTGCAATGCATACCACAACCACTGGGTGGCCGCACACACAAATTAGACATCTTGTTACAAAATATTATGAAATCATTTTTTTTGTTGTTGTTGTCAAGTTGGTCATCTCACACAACACTTTTCAGTGTATGTGGAATCAAGAGCAAATGTAAAGGTCTCATCTGTATGACCTCCTTTCCATACTACTTATATTGACATCACAGGCTCACAATACAAGAGCCAAGAATTAATATGTATATTTATTTAGTTTAGAAAGTCTTCATATTTAAGGTCGAATATTGTGTTAAATAAAAGTCCTTCTGTGGATCTTTTCAGAATCAAAGTCAGCTTCAAGAGCTTTTCGAGGATGCGCAACAAAGTCTTTCTGTGATCTTGGCAGTCGGTCCGAAAATAAGACAGGATCATACACTGAGGTTAATATTAACTGTACGAAAGCCAGCACCATCGATAGCAACAGCGGCAGCAACAGCCAACACATCAGCGGTAGGACCATTCGCAGCACCAGCGGCAGCTCCAACGGCAGCATGAGTGTTCATAAAGTCGTCTTGACTCCAGCCATTGTGTGTCTTCTCCTGCTGAAATTGCTCTTCTAACAGCAGCAAAGGATCCTTGGATGAATGTGGAAGAAATAAATGACAAAGATGTATATACCGCAGTGTATTTCATATTGTTCCTTATTTCCTTTCTTTGTCAGTTACTTTTTTTTAAATAAAGCTTGGCTGGAAAATATCTAAGTACATATGTAATATAACAATTGTCTTCAGCTTTTATTGCCTCTCTTTTCTTGTCAATGTTCTTTTTATTGAGAATAAAGGAACAATGGCAGAAGTAGGACAAAACAAAGAACAGAAAAGATGAGAGCTAGGCAAAGCATACAATAAAGCAAATATATTAAAGGGGTTATCCAAGAAAATATATTTATGACTTATCCTCAGGTAAGGTCATTGTCAGTATAAGATCTGTAGGGGTGTAACACCCGGAACCTCAACAATCATCTGTTCATCATCAGATTCATCTCCGTACAGTATTAGACTGTATGAGCTCCAATGAGCTGAAGTAAGTTATTCACAAAGTCATGCAAGACTTGGTAGAATAACTTTGGTAATTGATTATTACAGTGAAAAACCAATTCAAAACTTGGAACCAAATTCAGCTTTGGTTTCGAGTGGTAACCTGCAACTGAAGCAGAGTTTGGTTCAAAGGTCTTTCACAGTAATAATCAATTACCGGAGATATGCAATTAAATTGCACGCAACTTTGTGAATAACGGACTTCACCTCATCGGAGGCATTACAATCTAATGCTGTACGGAGAAGGAACACATTTTTTAGCGAACCAACTTTGGATGTAGCAACCAAAGTCGCTTCACTCATCTCTAGTCAGCCACACTGAAGAGTGGTCAGAATCATAGAAGGGTGTTAGAAGCACAGGATAATGGTTAGTAACACAGGAACCTCATGGATGCTAGTCAGTAGTGGTATAAAGATTTGATCAAGTCAGTGGTATGAGTTATGGGGAGAAGAGAGTTGTGCATTCTTTATCTGATAGGTACTGTTACAGTACGGTAGGCAGTAGGCTAGCAGCCTGCACTCTTGTGTACTGGCTACAGTTGACATGTTCCCATGTGTGCTGGTTGCTTGCGTTTTGTGTGAGAGTTGTGGACTTCTGTTGGTGTGTGTGACCTAATCCCTGTGATGTATGCTAACTATGTTTGTTCATGTAAGGGTTGACGTTTTCCTTGTCTGAACATCAGGTAGTCAGGTGTCTTAATCACTCAGCTATTTAGACCAGATCAGTCTGTCTTTGGTCTCCAGGAAAGCTGTGTGCAGAGTGTGTGATCCTGACCAGAATATTTGTGACTTCTGATTTGTGTGATCAGCCTGATTGTTCATCAATTGTTCAGTTAAAACTGGGGGTGTTTAGACTAGTGCCCTGCCCTTAGCCAGCGCATAGGGACTGTCGACCAGTTGGTGGTTGTTGTTTAGGGCAGGAAGGGACAGTGGTCGGGTGAGACTATGTCTGTGCTGTTTCCCACCTTTATGTCCAGTTTGATTCTGATTATATTTTTGTCTTGTACCATCTGTGTAATAAAGCATGTATTCTGGCATATTTTGTGTCTGTATGTCTTGTCTGCAAACTCTTGAGATAAGTACAGTTGTTCTCCTAACTCCTGAAAATGACAGATGCATATGTCTCCAAGTGTCAACCAGGTTGAAAAAGTGAAGAGATTTTGCTCTATGAGAGAGGGCCTTATGAGACAGCGAAGGAAGCTATTTAATTCTTTGTAACTTTACTCTTGTTTTCCACTGATAATTCAAGATTTTTTTGAAATGATCTTTCATTTTCAAAAGAAAAAATCTTTGGAAAAATAGAGTTTTTATGTTAAACTTTTTTAAACATTTTCTAGGTGATTTTAAAATTTTAAAAAAAAATTATTAAAAAAATAATACAACTTTCACGCTGGCCACTAGGTCTAAAATATGTCAAGTAGGTCATTGTCCAGGTGTAGTGTATAGAATGAAATATATAGAATAAGGGGGAATATATAGGCTCACCTATTATAAATGGCGGCTCCTGTGCTTTCTTTACATCTGTGTTATCTGTCATTGTAATCCTGCCTGTGATTATAAGGAGATGGCTTCTGAAAAATTATCTTAAAAGTGTGGTTTAAATAATTTGTCATTGTCTAAAGACACATTCCCCTTAAGAAACTGTTTGAGTAAGTATTAAACCAAAGTTTCATCAGCAATAATTAACTAAATGGAATGAACAATACATCTATGCAGTACTAGGGAGTTTATTTCTTGTATTTTACCATTATTATTGGGCATCTACACATAATACAGTACAGTGCTGACCTCTAGTGGACAAATAGATTACACTTAATTCCTACAGTATTTGTTAGTAGGGTGACCTGACAATATGCACATCCTGCTATAGGGGAAATTTTACACACTTATGCACAACTCTCAAGTATGCATCTTGGTTAACAGTCAATAATTCTGACCAGAGTCGCCACCCATTGAGAAATTACTGGACAGGCCATAAAAATAGGCAACATTTTTCTTGATTTAAAAAAAAAATAAAAACAAAAATTCAAATGAGTCTGATTTTTTTTGAGGCTGGTGGTACATGAGCCGATTATTTTTGTGGAAATTATTATTATTTCACAGTTTCCAGTTAATACTGGCAATGATTTCTTGTCAGTATATTGAGCTATGACATACGAATCCAAGGCAAACACGCAGATGGCCAGATCAGGAATCAGACATATGGACTTCTTGCACAGGGACACATGGTTATTTACTATGACAGTAATGTTTTGACTGTCTTTTTAGTACTTTTTACACCTGCTTTGCTGCTGGAAAATGCACCTAATTTATGACAGGGTGTGCACCCCATCATAAATTAGGGCCACCTTTGGTAGTCTTTGTGCCCGCCTGGCTCGCTTAGGTTTTTGGCAACATTTACATTTTTTTTCCTAGTTTAACATTTGTAAATTTGCAGAACAGAGGAGTACAAGTGCACAAGCACAATTCACACCACAAGTAACTGGGACCAGTATACATGAAGCAGTGGCAATAGCGAATATCCAAGCCTAGAATGTCCCTAAATCGCTCGTACAAGCAGCCGACCCTAGCATGGACAGTACAATGGTACAAGTGAAAGGCCATTATAACAGACAAATCATCAATATGCCATTGCTTGGGTCCTACACCCCACAATGCCATGATCAGCTTTCGTAGACAACCACTGGAGCCGGAAACTGTACAGTGTATGAAGTCAGAATGGTTGCCTAGCTGCCGTATAACAAAAGCAGTATGGTTCAGTCCTCTGCAGTGTGTCCAAAGCAGCTGATCGGTGGGGATGTGGGATGTTGGACCCTCACAGATCTGATATTGATGACCCAACCTGAGAATAGACATCAGTATCCAAGCTCCGGAAAAACCCTTTAAAGAATTTGTTCTAAGATTAACAGGTATCACCAACCTATAGTATAAGGCTGGAGTTTGCAAAAAGAACCCTCTGGTCATGTCCACAAGTACTGTATTTTTCACCCTATAAGACGCACCTAAATTTTAGAGGAGAACAATAAGAAAAAAAATATTTTTCATTAGACCTCTGATCAGACAAACAATCAGACCCTCAATGTTAATCAGATCTCAGCTCACAGGTTCCCACTTTGGGGTGAAAAAGGGGTGTCTTAAGGGGCAAAAAATACGGTAGTCTCCAATAGACAGGTTCTGCTCCTGCAAATTCCCATGAGATAAGGTACATGCAGTGTCTGCCAAAAAAAAATAAAAATCTTACACAGTATACAGAGTCTCAGGCAATTATCTCTTCTAGTGTAACAGGGACAGTGTGGGGACAGAATAGAAAGAAATAATTGAGTCACTTTGATCAGGGAAAGCAGTTTGAGGCCATGAGAAGCTGAGGGGCAAGGACACAGTGCTTAATAATACAGCTACTGCAGAACCTCATTATTGCTGTTCTGTGCTACAAAACTGACCACCTGCAATAAAAAATCTTGTTTTTTTTCCAAAACCACAAGATTCTACACAGTATTATTGCCAGACCAGCACCACAAAGACATTCTGATGGATTCAAATGCATCATTTTTTTTCAGTGTATTATAGCTTTTTGGTGTTATTAAACAAGTTGCATTATAGCAAAAGCATGGTACCGCAATAACGCCAATTTAGACCAAATTAAATGCAAATTAGACAGAAATATTACCACCTATCCTTAATTATAATGTGTGTGTGTGTGTGTGTGAAGGGGGGGGGGGACACAGGAATAATCAAATAATTACAAGTTTGCAACATGTGTTTTACAGAAAGTTCTTTTCTGAAATTGCATACTTCATTATTCCAAAAGTAAATTGTACCAGTAAAAGTAAAAGTAAACAGTATTCACTATGATTGTAGAAGGGGAAGGAAATTTACTTGCAGCTCTGTTTTTAAGTTACAGAAAACTCGCTTGCAATTTGGTTATAACCGTTCCATAATTTGTGTGACTGTGTACATACCAATGACTTTTCATTTAGGAAAATCATAAGTTTACATTAGGTCTCATAATGCAATGTCTGAAATATAGAAGGGTACAAAATAAAAGAGAATGACCTAGGCCATGTCCTCCCAGAGCCAGAATGTGGGTAATAGCAGAAGTGGTAGTAGTAATAGTAAGAGGTAGTAGTAATTAAATTGAATTTTCCTGAGGTGTGGCCCCGGCGGTGGGTTGGGACTTTGGACCAGGCAAGCAAAGGGTACTGATGCTACATGGAAAATTCCACTCATTGGTCCATAAATGTGGCACACTTTAATTTTTCTGGGGGCTCTGCTGGGACTCTTGACCAGGCAATCAAGAAAACTGCTGCTATATGAAAAAATTGACTGTCAATCTACAAATGTGGCGCACTTCCATGGCTTTAATTTTTGTAGGCTCTGGACGGGGATTAGGATGGGAACCTTAGTATATGCGTGTCATATGGGCAAACATTCTTCTGACCCCACTAAGGCATAATGTTTGGACATTTGGTCCTCCAACAAGCCACTGTTTTTTCTTCCCATACCATGGTAAAACATCATCTGCCCAATATGGAACCATTTTTGGATGTTTTGGAATATGAAAAAGCATAACACATGTGATGATGCAGTGTGTTTTTGAACATGATTTTCATTAACCCCTTAAGGCCGAAGCTGCTTTTACACTTAATGCCGAAGCCACATTTTTAAAATCTGCCATGTGTCACTTTATCAATTCATAACTTTGGGATTCTTTCACCGATTCGACTGATTCCAAGATTGTTTTCTCATGACACATTGCACTTCATGACAGCGGTAAATTTGAGTCAATATAAAATCACCTTTATTTATAAAAAATCCTAAATTTACAGAAAATTTGGAAAAATTTGTGATTTTCAAACTTTGAATTTCTCTGCTATTAAGGCAGATAGTGATCCCTCACAAAATAGTTATTACTTTACATGTCCCATATGTCTACTTTATGTTGCCATCATTTTGTAGATGTAATTTTATTTTTTGGGGATGTTAGAAGGCTTAGAATTTTAGAATCAATTCTTAAATTTTTTTAGAAATTTTCCAAAACCATTTTTTTAAGCACCAGTTCAGTTCTGAAGTCACTTTGTGGGGCTAACATAATAGAAACCACCATAAATGACTCAATTTTAGAAACTACACCCCTCAAGGTTTTCAAAACTAATTTTACAAACTGTGTTAACCCTTTATGTATTCCATAAGAATTAAAGGAAAATGGAGATGACATTTCAAAATTTCAAATTTTTTTTGCAGATTTTCCATTTTAATCCATTTATGATTTTTGATCACTTTATATTACACTTTTTGTTAGGCAAGGTAAACAAAAATGGCTGTTCTGGCTCAGTTTTTTTTTTTTTTTTTTTTTACTGTGTTCACCTGAGGGGTTAACTAATGTGATATTTTTGTAGAGCAGGTTGTTACGAACGTGGCAATACCTAACATGTATAGTTGTTTTATTTTATTTAAGTTTTACACAATAATATCATTTTTGAAACAAAAAAAAATCATGTTTTAGTGTCTCCATTGTGAGAGCTGTAGTTTTTTTTTATTTTTTGGGCAATTGTCTCAGGTAGGGGCTCATTTTTTGCGGGAAGAGGTGACGGTTAGATTGGTACTATTTTGAGGGGTATATGCCTTTTTGATCGCTTGGTATTACACTTTTTGTGATGTAAAGTGACAAAAAATGGCTTTTTTGACCCTGTTTTTATTTTATTTTTTTTACTGTGTTCACCTGAGGGGTTAACTCATGTGATATTTTTGTAGAGCAGGTTGTTACGGACGTGGCAATACCTAACATGTATAGTTTTTTTAATTTATTTAAGTTTTACACAATAATTTCATTTTTGAAACAAAAAAAATCCATGCTTTAGTGTCTCCATTGTGAGAGCTGTAGCTTTTTTATTTTTTGGGCGATTGTCTCAGGTAGGGGCTCATTTTTTGCGGGAAGAGGTGATGGTTAGATTGGTACTATTTTGAGGGGCATACGCCTTTTTCATCGCTTGCTATTACACTTTTTGTGATGTAAAGTGACAAAAATAGCTTTTTTGAACCTGTTTTTATTTTTATTTTTTTTACGGTGTTCACCTGAGGGGTTGGGACATGTGATATTTTTGTAGAGCAGGTTGTTACGAACGTGGCGATACCTAACATGCTTGGGGTATTTTTTATCTTTTTTTACTAATTTCAAATTTGAGTTTTGGGGGGAAAAAGGGATTTTTTTTAACACTTTTTTTTTACACTTTTTTTTTTACACTTTCTTAGACGCAGACCCACTTGGTTCTTGAAGATCCAGTGGGTCTGATTGTTCTATAATACACTACAGTACACTATATAGTGTACTGCAGTGCATTTTCACTCTTGCTAAGCCTTGTCAGGCTCCTGCCTTTAGCAGGAGCCTGATGAGGCTTAGCTTTCACCATGGCAACCGAGACGCTTCTGAAAGCGTCTGGTTGCCATGGTAACCATCGGGACGCTGCCACAGCAGAGCAGCGTCCCGATGGAAGGGAGAGGGAGCTTCCTCCCTCTCATCTGGCCACACCATCGGCGCTGCCAGCGCCCGATGGGAGAGGGAGGGAGCTCCCTCCCTGTTAACCCCTTCCATACAGCGGTCCCTACGGACCGCGGCATGGAAGGGGTTAAACTGCTGACATCGGTGCCAGCACCGATGTCAGCAGTTTCAAGCAGAGTATCAGCTGTATGCTGATACTCTGCTTGATAACCACTCGCCATCCTGAAATCATTGCGGGCGGCACTCGCGCCGCAGCCGCCCGCGCTCGCTATATCTCCCCCCCACCCACCCAAACGGCCATCAGAGAAAACAGTGGGGTGGGGGGGGATATATTTATATATATATTAGTGTTAAATAATAAAAAAAAAAAAATTAACAGTTTATTGCAGCTACGATCGCTGCGATTGGCTAGTCTGAACAGACTAGCCAATCACAGCGATCGCTAGCCCGGGACCGCCCCCATTGGTCCCGGGCTGGTTAGCTGAGACCCCTGGCTGTAAGTAACAGCCGGGGTCTCAGCTCTGTCACCATGTCATCAGACATGGTGACAGTTTAATGCCATGACGGCTTATCCCGTCATGGGGCGGCAAGCGGCTCCTGCCCATGACGGGATAAGCCGTCATTCGGCGTT
Organism: Rhinella marina; assembly: GCA_900303285.1. Lineage (NCBI taxonomy): Eukaryota > Metazoa > Chordata > Amphibia > Anura > Bufonidae > Rhinella > Rhinella marina. Next base: position 32,181 of record ONZH01005012.1, read on the forward strand.
AAGGGGTTAATACCATCAACTAGGGATGAGCGAACCGAACCGTAACGAACCAGATTCGTTACGAACTTTCCCAAAAGTTCGGTTCGTCACCGAACCGAATTTTGAGAAAGTTCATAACGAATCTGGTTAAAATAACAGCGACGCAAAATATACGCACATTTATTGAGAATGTACGCTAATGCGTTCAAATTCAGTTAAGTAGCGTACAATTGACAACGCTACACTGTATGTTCGTTGCTTGAGTAGGAATGTTCGCAGACGCAGTGTATGCGTACGCTAATGCGTACATATTCAGTTAAGTAGCGTACAATTGACAACGCTACACTGTATGTTCGTTACTTGAGTAGGAATGTTCACAGACGCAGTGTATGAGTACGCTAATGCGTACATATTCAGTTAAGTAGCGTACCTTTGACAACATTACACTGTATGTTCGTTATTTGTGCCGGAATGGTCGCATTAGCGTACGCATTAGTGTAAATTCTCAAATATGCGTATATTTTGCGTCGCCATATTTGAAGTCACTTGGTTTTTTTCCACTTTTTTCATTTTAATAGCAACTGCAAGTAAACGAAACTATACCCTACCAGACTCCCATTATTGTAGAAGCAATTATTCAGCCATTATAGCAAGGTTCGTTTTAGGTTCGGTTCATACGAATCCGAAATTCAAGAAAGTTCGCCGAAGCGAACCGAACCAAACTTTTCAAAAGTTCGCTCATCCCTACCATCAACCATGAATTTACCCATAGCTATGTATGTCAGTGACATTATTTGCTATCGCTGTCATTGCATTCAAGAGTTTTGGGAGCAAGGAGAGAAAACACAAAAATGAATAAAAAATTAACAAAAAGAGATAAATTCTTTTACCCCAAATTCGGGCAGATGGAACAACTTTGGTTCGGGTAGAATCGATCGGGTTTGAAAAATTTGGTGAACCTGAAAGTAGCAGTATTTCAAAACGTTTGTTCATCTCTAACACCCAATCTTTTGGACTGATATTTGGGACTTAATTAAAGCACTTGATTATTTGCTACTGTGGTAGTTAGAGACTAGGCCATACTGATGTGAACTTTGTGCATATGTCCTAAACCCTCCATTTCTTCACAGCATAAGGAAAGCGGAGAGCAAGGCGAGATCTATAGTTTTGAGTATGTATAGTTGTACTACTACAGTTGGATCCAAGCACCACCGTGAGAATGGCTTTCATTCCAGTAGTGGGGTGTGCAGTACCCCAGTACAGGGGAATCTACAAATGAATTGTAATATTACTTAATGTTTGCATTGTACACCAACAGGTGAGTTATGTTTGGCATTAGGAATGGGGCTAACCACCCCATTCCTCCCCACTTGGTAGGAGTGATCATACTTCCTGTCAGAAGAGGAAGGACTGTGAGGAGTGAGGAAGCATGTCCTGCTCCAAGGGCAAAAGACAAAATAAATAACCAATTCACCTGTGAGAGCAGGTTAGAAGACAAAATACACAGATTTTCTACAGATATTCTGCAAAGCTACAAAGTTACAGTCATCAGAGTGACCAGAAGCCATAGCTTTCCAGACTTTGCTTCATGTGAAGGACTGCAGCTGAGGCACCCATCACCATAGATCACATTCAGGCCAGACCAACTCAAAAACCATGCATATCATACTGGACTACTACAGCTACAAGACCCAGTTTACAGCTGTTAGCCAGAAGTTAAGGAGAGAGATATCAGCAAGACAGCATACCAGAGGTGCCATCATAACTTTGCCAGACACCATACCTCCTCATCTGGGAAGAAAAATTGCACTGTGTAGAACTAATGCTGGATATACTATAACCTTTAAACTTATATGCTTCTACATCTTTTTAGCACACTGATGCCAAAGGAGCAATGGCCTAAGGGCGCACACCGTGACACATAATCTCATCAGGGCCACCACCAGTCCCACCTTCTGCACCAGCTCCTCAGTGACTCTGTAAATCTTCTAACCACCATGTGTTATCCCCTCTAGTAATGAGCGAGCATGCTCGGCCGAACTCGCTGTTTGGCTGAGCATGTCTGCGCTCGGGTCCACTCGGTGTTCGGCTGAACACAGAGTGTATTCGAGCGCAAGGCTCGAGTCCCCTAAACGCACCAAGACGGATCTGACATGACCCCAATGCAAGTCAAAGGGGAAGGATCCGTTTGGTGTGACACACTACTAAATGGATCCGTCCTCCATTGACTTTCAATGGAGTTCATGACGGATCCGTCCTTACCTTTCCCAGCAGCTCCATCCTCCCTCCAGCAGGTGGCGCTGTGGTAAAACTCACCACTCTGTGCGCCGTCTTTCCTGCTGGAAGATGTCGGGGCTACGGGGAAAAGGTAAGTAGTGTCAGTGTCTGTGTCCTTTTTTTTATTTGGGGGACTTGTTTAAACCAGGCACCCCCCACTTGGCCACTCTGTGGTCTCCTCATGATGCTGCCACCTCACCACTTTATGCTCTCCCCATGCTGCTGCCTCCTCAACTCTGTGTTGGTCTCCTCATGCTGCTGCCACCTCACTACTCTATGGTCTCCTCATGCTGCTGCCACCTTACTACTCTGTGGTCTCCTCATGCTGCTGCCAACTCACCACTCTGTGGTCTCCTTATGCTGCTGCCATCTCAACACTCTGTCACTGGGTCACTCTGTGGTCTCCTCATCCTGCTGCCAACACACCACTCTCTGGTCTTTTCATGCTGCTGCCACCTCACCTCTCTGTGGTCTCCTCATGCGGCTGTCAACTAACCACTCTGTGTTCTCCTCACGTTACTGCCTTTTAAACACTCTGTGGTCTCCTCATGCTGCTGCCAACTCATAACTCTGTGCTCTCTTCATGCTGCTGCCACCTCAACACTTTGTCACTGGGCCAGTCTGTGGACTTGTCATGCTGTTCCCACCCTCCCCGCTCTATGACAGGACCACCATTTTCCCTTTTTGGCCTTGCTGACATCACCATTTATTTTAACCTTCTGATCTGAAAGAAGGATGAAAAATGAGAAACACAATGGATCCTGCATTCGGAGCAGCCACAAGGCCTGAATTATATGTGTTAAGGAGCAGGTATTACAGAACACACAGGGACGGAGAATGGGACCAGGATCCTGAGGACTTTATTGTATCACATGGAAATCACTCCACAGAACACAGACGAGCAACAACTCACACGGCTAACTCCAAAACAACAATGAATAAATCCAGGGGTGCCACCCTGTACTCCAACACCAGTATTTCAATCCCCAATCGTCCCAGGCATTCTATTACTTGAAGGACGGCCCTCCTCAGCCAAGGGTGGATGGCAGACGATCCCCAGTATCCACTCTCTTCTTCTGGCACCAGGTTCTGGCCTCAGCATCAAATTTTGGTCCATGCAAAGCTCCCTGCACGCTATAACTACCTCCAACCTCCTCTCTCTTCTCCTAAGGAGAAAGGCAGGCAAGGGGAGTGAATAACTACCAGCCCCCCAACCTCCACTCTGCTGACCCCTTATAGAAGATTCTTATGTGAAAGGTGAAGAGCGCTTGCCTTCCCTCCTCCTCCGCATTCCAAAGGGTCCAGTCTCAGGACCGTCTGTCCAATGTTTATTTATTGAAGTCCCCAGTAACTCACCCATAGGTTTACAGCCACCTCCCCCTAAATGTTTGTAGAATACATGAGGCCATTAGATTAAGATAGAGGTCATCTATTGTCACAGACCCGCATACTACACAAAAGATTCAGATAGACTGCAACATCAGTGTTGTAATTAATATATTGCTTCATATGTTACTGTTTATGATTCATCTAAGAAATAACTGAGTAATTATCATATAATTGCAACATATGCATGTACAATGATTTTTCATCTTGCTCTTCCCACTTTCCCTAACTTTCCCTAACCCTCCTGAAATATCAGGAGGAAGGAACTATTCATCTCTCCCTCCATTTTACCTACTCATCTGACCTCTTGTGCAAACCTGTTCAGCAACATAAAACACTTCCTTCCCAAACGCACACACCTACTAACACTTTCTCTGGTTCTCTCTATTGCTGGAGATATCTCTCCAAATCCAGGCCCCCCTCAGCAAATCCCCACTATTACTTCTACCTCTCACTACAAATCTCCTAAAAATGTATGCAACCCCTTAACCCCTTCAACCCCAGGCCTGGTTTCACCTTCATGCCCAGGCCATTTTTTGCAAATCTGACATGTGTCACTTTATGTGGTTATAACTTTGAAACGCTTTTACTTATCCAGGCCATTCTGAGATTTTTTTTCTCGTCACATATTGTGCTTCACGACAGTAGTACATTTGTGGCAAAATATTTCATTTTTATTTATAAAAAAAATACTAAATTTACCAAAAATTTTGAAACATTTGCAAATTTTTCAATTTCTCAATTTTCTAAATAAATAGTAATACCTCCAAAAATAGTTATTATTTTACATTCCTCATATGTCTAATTTATGTTGGCATCATTTTATAAATGTCATTTTACTTTTTTAGGATGTTAGAGGGCTTAGAAGTTTAGAAGCCATTTTTCAAATTTCCACCAAATTTTCCAAAACCATTTTTTTAAGCACCAATTCAGATATAAAGTGATTTTGAGGAGCTTACATAATGGAAACCACCCATAAATGACCCCATTTTAGAAACTACACCCCTCAAATTATAAAAAAAACTGCTGTTACAAACTTTGTTAACCCTTTAGGTGTTCCACAAGAATTAAAGGAAATTTCAAAATGTCACTTTTTTTGGTAGATTATTCATGTTAATATTTTTTTTCTTGCAACACAGCAAGGGTTAACAGCAAACTAAACCTCAATATACATTGCTCTGATTCTGCAGTTTACAGAAATACCCCATATGTGGTGGTAAACGTCTCTATGGGTTTGTGGCAGTGGTCAGAAGGAAAGGAGCGCCATACGGATTTTAGAGGCAGATTTTGCAAGAATGGTTTTTAGGCACCATTTTGTAATTGAGAGACCCTGACATACCCCTACAGTGGAAATCCTCATAAAATGACCCCATTTTGGAAACTACACCCTTCAAAGAATATATTAAGGGGGATAGTGACCACTTTGACCCCTTTTACGGAATTTATGGAATTTGGAAACACTTGGCTGTGAAAATAAAAGGTTTCATTTCTTCCAGTAAAATGTTGCTTTAGCCCCAAATTTTTCATTTTCACAAGGGGTAACAGGAGAAAAGCACCCCATAATTTGTTACCCATTTTCTCCTGAATGCGGCAACACTCCACATGTGGTGGTAAACTGCTGTGCGGGCATATGGCAGGACTCAGAACGGAAGGAGCACCATATGGATTTTGCAGAACAGCTTTTGATGGATTGCCATTGATGGAGCCATTGATTTTTATTTTTTTGAGTTATTGTCTTATGTGGGGGCTCATTTTTTGCAGGATGAGGTGACGTTTTTATTGGTACCATTTTGGGGTACATAACAGTTTTTTATTGCTTGGTATTACACTTTTTGTGAGTCAAAGTGAAAAAATAGCTGTTTTGCCATAGTTTTTTTTTTTTTTTTTTTTTTACAGCATTCACCTGAGGGGGCAAATCATGTGATATTTTTATAGAGCAGGTTGTTATGAACGCGGGGATACCCAATATGTCTACCATTTTTATTATTGTTAAGTTTTACACATTAGATGTATTTTAGAACAGAATTAAATCTTGTTTATGTGCTGCCATTTTCAGAGAGCCATATTTTTTTATTTTTTGGGCGATTCTCTTAGGTAGGGTATCAAATTTTGCGGGACAAGATGACGGTTTGATTGGTACCATTTTTGATCGCCTGCTATTACACTTTTTGTGAGGCAAGAGGGGAAAAAATGGTCGTTTTGGCATAGTTTTTTTTTTTTTTTTTGCAGCATTCACCTGGGGGGCCATCTCATGTAATATTTTTATAGAGCAGGTTGTTACGGTCGTGGTGATACCCAATATGTCTAACTTTTTTATTTTAGGAAAGTTTTACACAATAGATTTATTTTTGAGCAGAATAAAATCTTTTTTTTTGTGTTGCCATTTTCTAAGAGCCATATTTTTTTTATTTTTTGGGGCGATTGTCTCAGGTAGGGCATCATTTTTTGCGGGACGAGATGACAATTTTTTTAGTACCATTTTTGATTGCGTAGTATTACACTTTTTGTGGGGAAAGGTGACCAAAAAATGGCTGTTTTGGCACTGTTTTTATTTTTTACTGTGTTCACCTGGCGGGATAGATCATGTGATATTTTTATAGAGCTGGTCGATATGGACGCGGCGATACCTAATATGCCTACTTTTTCTTTTTTTTCTTTTTTTAACAATTTTTTTTTACTTTTTTTGGGGGGAAATGGCATTATTTTTTTTTTACTTGAAACTTTTATTATAACTTTTTTTTCAACTTTTGGGGGTTCTGATCCCCTTCACAATGCATTACAATACTTTGTATTGTAATGCATTGGCTGTAAGTGTATTACTCACAGTAATACACTTACAGCCTGCTTCCTGTGCGATCCAGGGGGCTGGATCGCACAGGTTCGCAGGGATGGCAGCCACAATGCCTAAGGAAGGCATCGGGCTGCCATCCAAGCCATTGGGTCCCCGTCACAGCAGCGCGGGAACCCGATGGCCCCCTCAGCATCCTGAACATGCGGCACACCTCATGTGCCGCGGTCAGCGCTGACCGCGGCACATGAAGGGTTACTGCGCCAGCATCGGTGTTTTCACCGATGCTGGCGCATTCCGCAGGGGTCCGGCACCTGGGCACAGCCGGACCCCCGACTCTGATCGGGCGGGTGCAGCTCCTGCACCCGCCCGATCAGCGCTCAGTAATAGTACAGCGCTGGGCGTCTAGCACCTTGCCGCAGCGCCGTACTATTACGGCGCTGGTCGCCAAGGGGTTAAAGGGAACCTGTCATCAACTTTATGATGACCGTACTGAGGGCAGCATGAAGTAGTGACATAAATGCTGATTTCAGCGATGTGTCACTCATGAGCTTAAAGTAAGTGGTTCCCGAGAACCAGAATCATAATCATTGCAGCACAGGCCCTGAAAAGAGTCAAATCTACCTGAGAAGAGTCATGGTTATTCCTAAAATCCTGCTCTCCCCGCCCATCTGCTGATGATTGGCAGTTCTCTGCTAGAGAGAAAGGCGGAAGACTTGGTAGAAGACTGTCAATCATCAGCAGATGGGCAGGAGAGCAGGAATTGATGAATAACCATGACTCTTCTCATGAAGATTTGACTCTTTTCCAGGCCCAGTCTGCAATGTTTGTGATGTTGGTTCTTGGCAAACACCTTACTTTTAACTTATAAATGATGGACCGCTGAAATCAACTCACCTGTCTTTACTTTATTCTGCCACTAGTGCGGGCAGCATAAAGGTGATGACAGGTTCCCTTTAAGCCTAAAAAACATTCCTCTGACCCCTGCTCCCTGGGACCCTCTTGCAGGAGCATTATGGATTGCACGCTCAGTTAATAACAAACTGTCTTTCATCCATGACCTCTTCATCTCACAAAAACTTTCCTTCCTGGGTCTCCCAGAAACATGGCTGACACCCTCTGACACTGCCTCCCCTGCTGTGCTGTCTTATAGCAGATTTCAATTCACCCACACCCCCCGCCCTGGCTGCAAACATGATGAAGGAATTGGTCTTCTTCTATCAGACACCTGCTACTACAGCCTAACTCCACCACTGCCACCCATCCATAATGCTTGCTTCATTTGTTCGCATCTACTCTCCCTCCACCCTCCAAGTAGCTGTCATTTACCGGCCCCCAGTCCCAGCCACCATCTTTCTGGACCACTTTCTGCCGACATCCCCACTATCAACTTCCCCATTGACACTTGCCACTCAACCGCCTCCAAACTTCTGACGCTCTCTTCCTCCTTCAGCCTCTCGCAGGCACACTAGCACACCCCCGCAGGAACCTTAAACATCTTGACTTTCACCTGCTTTCGAACTCTTTTCTGCCACTCTCTAACATTTGTTCCCTCCAAGACCCCGATGCTGCCACTACTCTGTATCACAATAAATACAGCTCTGGACTCTGTTGCCCCCCTCACACTCAACACAACCCGAAAAATCAACAGACAACCCTGGCACACCGACCTGACCAAGAAACTAAGACAAGCTTCCAGAGCTGCTGAGCGGCGATGGAATAAATCCCATTCTAAAGATCACTTCACCAAATACAAGCAATCCCTTCTCATTTTCAAATCCTCACTCACTGAAGCAAAACATGCCTACTTCTCATCTCTCATATGTTCCCTGTCCCACAACCCCAAACACTACACTTTTAACTCTCGTCTCCGTCCCCCAGCTCCCCTACCCTCACCTCTCATCTCAGCAGAGGACTTTGCCACATACTTCAAACAAAAGATTGTCAACATCAGAGAAGGCTTCAGTGCACAGTCCCCACAGCCCCTCTACACAACTACTCAGTCCTCTTCTCCCAAAACCTCATTCTCCACCATTACAGAAGAACATCTTTCCATCATACTCTTCAGATCTTATCTCACCACCTGCACACTTGACCCAGTCCCATCCCACCTCATTCCCAACCTCACCACAGTGTTCATCACAGCCATAACTCATCTCTTCAACCTATCGCTAACCTCCGGTGTCTTCCCCTCTGGTTTTAAACACGCTACAATTAAGCCCATCCTTAAAAAGCCTTCACCCATCTTCTTTGTCCAGCTATTGCCCCATATCACTTCTTCCATATGCCTCAAAGCTACTTGAGCAACATGTGCATTCTGAACTGTCCTCTCACCTCTCCTCCTGCTCACTCTTTGACCGGCTACAATCTGGCTTCCGACCCCAATACTCAACTGAAACTGCCCTTACCAAAGTCATCAACGACCTGCTAGCAGCCAAAACCACAAAACATTACTCTGTTCTCCTCCTCCTTGACCTGTCCTCTGTCTTTGACACTGTTGACCACTCCCTTCTGCTACAAACTCTCTCATCTCTTGGCATCACTGACCTGGCCCTCTCATGGATCACATTATACCTCACAGACCTGACATTTAGCGTCTCCCACTCTCGCACCACCTCCTACTCTCATTCCCTCTCTGTTGGTGTCCCACAAGGCTATGTCCTAGGACCCCTGCTCTTCTCTATCTACACCTTTGGCCTAGGACAGCTCATAGAGTCCCATGGCTTTCAGTATTACTTTTATGCTGATGACACACAAATCTAACTCTCTGGTCCAGACATCACCACCTTACTATCCAGAGTCCCACAATGCCTATCTTCCATATCCTCCTCCTGCTTTCTAAAACTTAACATGGATAAAACAGAATTTATCATCTTTCCCCCATCTTTCACAACCCTTCCAACAGACCTATCACGATCAATGGCTGCACACTCTCCCCGGTCAACCAAGTCTGCTGTCTTGGAGTAACCTTGGATTCTGCCCTCTCCTTTAGACCACACATCCAAGCCCTTTCCACCACCTGCCGCCTCCAACTCAAAAATATCTCCCGCATCTGTGCGTTCCTCAACTTTGAGTCTGCAAAAGTACAAGAAACAAAAGATACTCATTCCAAAGCAAACATATTACAAAGTTAAATCATATTTCCTATTTAGGCCATTAGGGGCATGACTGCTGATTTGAAACATCCAAAATGTTTCTCAACTCTGCAGATTCCTCTTGCCATCACCCCCTCGAGCTGTAACCCTTTCTATTTCCTTTGTGGTAAGCATGGAAACATCTCCTTTGTGAACCATTACAAAATGTAAGGTTGCCACCAATATGTTTCTGGTTTTGTAGTGTGGAACGTCCAAAATATGTTTTCGTATTCTGTTTTTTATTGCATTTGTAGTGTGACCCTGTCACGGGGTGGGTATTGCAGAGCACACAGGGACTAAGAATGGGACCAGGATCCAGAGGACTTTGTTCTGTGGAGTGATTTTCCTGTGATACAATACAGATTAGCACCAACTCACATGGCTAACTCTGAAATGACAATTAATAAATCCAGGGGCGCCACTCAGTACTCCGACTCCAGCAATTCAGTCCCCAATCATCCCAAGTACTCTATTCCTCGAAGGACGTCTCTCCTAAGCCAAGGGTGGATGGCAGACATTCTTCAGTCTCTGCTCTCTTCTTGTGGCACCAGGTCCTGGCCTCAGTATCAGGTCCTGTTCCATCCAAAGCTCCCTGCTCACTACAACTACACCGACCTCCTCTCTCCTCTTCTCCTAAGGAGAAAGGAAACCAAGGGGTGTGAATAGTTACCAGCCCCCAACCTCCACTTTGCTGACCAGTCCAGCACCTTATAGAAGATTCATAGGTGAGAGATGAAGAGCTGTAGGCAACCAGGTGCTCCTCTCCAGCTGCATTCACTTGGCTGAGTACAGCTCCCAGTCCATACATGGAGGCGTCAGTGAATCTCCACTTATAGTCCAGGGCAGCAAAGATGAGCACACAGATGAGGGCCTCCTTCAGCAGGTTAAATGCAATTTCACGTGCTGGGGTCCAGACCACCACTCAGGTCATGGTCTTCTTGGTGAGGTCTGTCAAAGGTTTGGCCACAGTGCTTAAATGAGGAACAAATTTTCTGTAATAACTAGCAGTGCCTAAAAAAGCCATCACTTGTTTCTTGGTCTGGGGTATGGACCAGTCTCTAATAGCCTGTATTTTCGCAGGATCAGGTCTCAGTTTCCATCCCCTACTCTATGCCCCAGATATTGCACCTCGCCCATGCCTATTTGGCATTTATCTGGTCGAATTGTTAGGCCAGCCTCCAGAATTTGGTCTAGAACAATCCCTACTTGATACAGATGGTCCTCCCAGGTCTCATTAAAAATAGTGTTGCCGTTCAAATAGGCACAGGAAAAGTCTCCACATCCCCAAAGTAATTGGTCCACCATTTGCTGAAAAGTGGCAGGGACATTCTTCATCCCGAAGGGCATGTTTAGAAATTCATACAGACCAAAGGGGGTTATAAAAACCAACATCTCTCTCCCCCCACTGTTGGCGGGACATGCCAGTACCCTTTGCTGAGGTCCAAGGTGCTCACAAAGCAAGCCCCAGCTAGTCTGTCCAGAAGTTCATCAATGTGGGGAATTGGGTAGGCATCACTGATGGTGCGGTCATTTAGACATCTGTATCACACAAAATTTTGTACTCCCATCTTTTTTGGGTACCAGCACTACAGGCATTTCCTCAAGCTCTTGGCAATTGGTATTTTTAACTGACTCTGGCACTCAGTAAGGAGCTTGATGGAGGGGAGGGGTACCCGGCGTATCTACATGATGCTGAGTCAAGGTGGTTCTCCCAGGCCGGGAAGAAAAGCAGCCTGCAGTTGATGAGCACCTCACGCATTCCCTTCTGCTGCTCTAAGTCCAGGTGGTCCTTCAGAGGGACCTGTTCCACCGAGACTGGCACTCTTGTTATCTCCACAAGATCAGGGAGCGAGTCCTCTTCTCCACTCTTGTCAGGGACAAGTTGGCACATTGCTATCATGGACAGACTCTGGTCATGACACTCTTTGAGCATGTTCACATGAACAGTCCTTTGCCAGAGCTCCTGCTCGTCTAAAGCAATAAGGTAACTGGTATCATTAAGTTTTTGTAGTACTCTGTAGGGATCTTCCCAGGTGGTCTGAAGCTTATTTCAATCATTAAGACTTGTTGTCCTTCTATAAACTCCCTATAGCGTGCTTTACGATCATACCATGTCTTTTGTCAGGTCTGAGCCATCCGAACATGGTCTTGGGCAAAATGAGCTAGTCAGGCCAGAGTCTCCCGAAGCATCAGCACATATGGGACAACAGGAGCCTCTGTGTCTCCAACTTCACCTGTAGTCTGGATTGCCCATACCCCATAGGTGCACCACATACATTGAACCAGCTCAGATATAAATTGGATACCTTGGTCAGAAAGAATCTTACTGGGGAACCCCACTCTGGTGAAGATGGTAACCAGGGCTTTGGCTACCTTAGTGTATGCAAATGAGCTCTTTCTTGGTTATGAATACAGTATACTGAGGACCCAGACACAACAATAATTGATTAAAAATAAAGTAATAAAGTTTATTATACTTAGCTTAGTGTAAATATGGAAATGATGATGAACCTAGGGAGCCCCTTCTGCTTCAAATGCAGCCCAGGTGAGGATAGTAGCAAGCAATCAGCGATTGGTTCCTGGACACGAACCCGTGTGGTTGTCCCAGGATGAGGCTAACACTCAAGTTCTGAATGGGATATTTATGGGATCTTAGCTTCACTCCACCTCCTCCCTTGTAGACAAGGGAGGGAGGACGAGCGTGTGAATAACTCCTGGTGACCACGTCTCCTTCTGGTAACTATAAAGAGTGGATTTACATTACATAATATGCTTCCCAATATCTTGGAGAATATTGATGTCCCCCATCTGGGAAAACACAGAGTTTGACAATATAACATAATTACTCCCCGAGTAACTGATAGCTAGGCCAATTATGTTTCTCGGGAAATAGGAGAATGTTTATGTTAACTACTAGCAGCTGAACATTCCCAGATGGCGGTACACAGACCATTAATCTATATATTCCCCGTCCAGGGGTCACCCAGGTCACCTGTCTCCCACACTGTTGCAGAGTCTGAATGTAGACCCAGAGAACCTACTAAATGAATTAATATATCTACACATATACCATATATCTATATTATATAGTATATGATCTTACACTAAAATGAGACATAAATTTACCTCCGATTACACTTAGCGGCCGCGATACTGGACAGGGCCACAGCTTCTGGATAGCGGGTTGCGTAATCCTCTACAGTGAGGATGTTTTGCTTCCCAGATTTACTGGGTTTAGCAAGGGGCCCAATAATGTCCACAACCACTCTTTGAAAGGTTTCCTCTATGACAGGTAAAGGTTGCAAGGGTGCTTTTATGTGGTCCCTAGGTCGCCCTCTACGCTGGCATATGTCTCTGGTTCAGCAGAAATGAGCAACTATTTGTGAAATTTCAGGTCAGTAAAACAGCTGAGGCAGCCGTTTTTCGGTGTGTGTCTTCCCTTGATGACCAGCCATGGGAATGTCATGGCAAGGTGCAATAGGGAGAGCCTGTATTTCTGAGGAACAATAAGCTGCTTGCAATAAGTCCAGGGTTTATCTGCGGAGTTAGCTTCAGTTACACGATTCAGGAGCACGCTTTCTTGGATAATCTGCTCCGCACTTATCCCTATCTGCCAAACCTTTGGCCTGTCTCTAAAGCGCCCTAGTGTAGGATCAGTCTCTACTTCTTTCTTAAACTGGGTCTTAACCCAAGTAATATCATGCCCAGTGCAAGAGTCACTTACCAGTTGTGGAGTTAATTCTCAGCTGCTTTTATGTGGCAAAAAGCTCTTCAGGTTCTTTTCCCCTCGTGCTAGACTTCGGGTTACTGCACCCACAAAGTGGCATTGTAGATCTTCCACATCATTCCCTAGGAGAATATCCGCAGGCAGGCCGCTCATCACACTGATCGTGCATGGCTTTGCTCCAAAACCATAGTCCAGCTCTACACTGGCTTTATGGATATTCCTCCATGTGCCTCCAGCTAATTCAATGGCAATTTCAGGTTCCCGCTGTAAAGTCCCCAGCTGAACTACCTGTGGGCCAACTATGGTGAGAAATGCTCCAAAGTCACTAAAGCCAACAACTATTCATCCATTCAAGACAACCTGCTGCAAGTGTTTACTATGAAGATCAGGGGAATGTGTGGATTTGGACCTGACCCCATACACACCTGGAAGTTAAACAGTGCAGTTACAGTCATCTAGCAAGTCCGGGAGTGGTGTTAGGTCTTCCCACACAGGAGATGTTTCATGATAATGAACAGGTCAAGTTGGTGCAGGGTGATTCCAATGAAGAATAGCTAGGCAGCTGGCTTGCAGATGTCCGGGCTGCCCATATCGGTAGCATCTACGTTCGGTCACGGTTCCTTCTAGCCGCACTCTGGGGAAGAAGACACGAGTAGCCGGAGGCTGGTACACCTGTGCAGGTAGATGAGGTGGGGGTTGAGTTTGAGGAGTATGGTGGGTGCTGAAGGATAGCGGACTTGTGGTTGTTGGGCACTGCCACTCCTCTGCCCATATCTAGAAAGCCTCCTCCACTGTGGTTTGATGTTGAGAAACTCATCATCTGAACTAGAAGCTCTCTCTACAGTCACAGGTTTCTTCTCTTGCGACCATTCCCAGATCTCAGGGCGACATTTAGAAAAGAACTGTTCTTATAAATTGACTTGTATGACTTCATCCACAGTGGTTGCTCCCTCTCCCTCCAGCCACAAAAACATTCATGTTTGATCTTGTGTGCATACATTTTATTATGAACTTTCCCCTTGACTGGATAAAGAGCGGAGCTGAGTTCTGTAGGACTCCGGAGTGACTGGTAATGCTCTAGTATAATTTGCTTTACAGTCTCGTACTCTTGGTCGCACCTGGGGTTGATGGTTCTTTACGCTTCTGCAGCTACACCTTGTAGAAGCCCCACTAGCTGTTTCTGGGACTTCCATTAGCTGACATTGATGTTCAAAGTCCCGAAAGAGTCCTTCAATGTCCTATCAGCTTCATGGAAAGGCTGAAACTCTTTATGGGACACTCTTCAGGGCTCCCTCCTAATAGGTGTCGGACTTGATGCTGGAGCATTGCTTTTAGCTGTATTGTGCTTGCGAGCATTTTGTATTGCTACTCTTCTATCGTCAAAGTCCACAACCCCAAGAATCCTATGGGTATTTAACTCTGGGCATTCTGGGCAGCTTCCTTCAGTATCTCCTTGAAGACTGATTGCTTTTAGGGTCTCAATCAGCTGTGCCTTTGAAAATCCCATATAATTGATTCCTGATTTACTGGCCTTTTCTTGTAAACTCATTGGAGTCCAAATCCTGTATCCAGAGTATGAGGTCCGATTTGTCGCTGCATTGTTCTCCATTCCTTGCACTCTTATCAAGTTGCTGCCAACTAGTTTGTCATGGGGTGGGTTTTACAGAGCACACAGGGATGGAGAATGGGACACAGATCCAGAGGACTTTATTGTATCACAGGGAAACAACTCACACGGCTAACTCCGAAACAGCAATGAATAAATCTGGGGCACCACTCGGTACTCCGACGTCAGCAATTCAATCACCAATCATTCCGGGTACTCTATAACTTTAAGGACGGCTCTCTTCAGCCAAGGGTGGATGGCAAACGATCCCCAGTCTCCGCGCTCTTCTTGTGCCATCAGGTCCTGGCTTCAGCATCAGGTCCTGGTCCATCCAATACTCCCTGCACACTACAACTACCTCCAACCTCCTCTCTTCTCTTCGCCTAAGGAGAAAGGCAGGCAAGGGGTGTGAATAATTACCAGACCCCCAACCTCCACTCTGCTGACCCGTCCAGCACCTTATAGAAGATTAATTTTTGAAAGGTGAAGAGCCCTTGCCTTCCCCCCCTCCTCCACATTCCAGGGTCCTGTCTCTGGACCCTCTGTTCAATGTTTATTTATTGAAGTCCCCAGTAACTCACCCAAAGGTTTACAGCCCCTTCCCTCTTAATGTTTGTAGAATACATGAGGCCAGTAGATTAAAATGGAGGCCATCCATTGTCACAGACCCACATGCTGCACAGAATATTCCCCACATGTTATCAGATAGACTGCATCATCAGTGTTGTAATAATATATTGCTTCATATGTTACTGTTTATGATTCAACTTAGAACATTTGAGTAACCATCATATAATTGCAACATATACATGTATTCTGGACACATCTAAAACTTCCTTTTTGTGTAACCAAACGGTTTGGGGGAAGGGCGGTCATGTTAAAGACTAGGGCTAATTTTTTGTTGCAGTGTAGGGGCCCTGCGTGCTACACACTTTATATCCATGTCCACAATTGTATTCCAATCATCAACAAATTTTAGTACTTATACATGCTTTCTCACTATAGCAGATACTTGGGTATATTCCTTACTGTGGTTGGTAATAAAAGTTACATTATTGTCAAAATCATTTGTCATTTTCTTTTTGTTAGTAGAATCAGGAAATATTAGTGTCCTGTGATTCAAAGACTGAGACCTGTCCTTAGCTCTATGGATAGCATGCGGGGAATAGTTCTCCATCTGCAACCTGGGGGAGATTATTTCACTCTCCAGGTTAAAGGAAAGACTATCCAAGCAATTTCGTCTGGCTCTGACCATCTCTACCCTAGAAATATTTTTAGTTGCATGTGTTGGGTGACAGGAATCAGCAAGGAAAGTATTATTTCCTGCAGTCTCTTTTCTGAAGGTACTGGTAGATAGAAGATGTTTGTCAAAGTTCCCTTTTAAACAAAAAAAATCTAAAATGAAATTGACTGAGAATCATGATGAAGGAGAGAGAGTGACTATTGTTAGGGGATGGGAGGTGGAGGAGGTGGGGGGGGCACTCTGTCTCCAGACCAGACAAACAGGAGATCATCGATATAGCGGCCATACCGCCTTATGCACCCTGAATAAGGATTGGTGTCTGCAAACAGGCACTGACTCTCCCACAATGCCATGTAAATATTGGCTATGGAGGAATTTTGCATCCATAGGTACACCAGATACCTGCAAGTAGTAACTAGAATTAAACATTTTTAAAAAATGATGCGTTAATAAAAAATTCCACTGCAGAACAGATTTATTCCTGTAATTCAAAAGTATAATTACTGTAGGTCATCAGGAACCATCTGCAATCCATGTGTATTGAGAACACCATTCAAAGCCATCAAAAAATTGCAAAGCTGATCTAATATCCTGCAGGTAACCTGGTAAGAGTGGAACCAGCAGTGGCAGTAGGCTGTCCACCCACTCTGAGAATCTCTCGGAGTAAGAGTCTATGTCTGCCACAGTCGGTCTCATGGGAAGGGGAATTTCCCCTTTGTAGAACTTGGGGAGTGAATGAAAAATAGGGATAACAGGATACTCCACATAAATGTAATCACATTCTTTTTGACTGAGAATGCCCAATGGCCAACTTCTTTGATATGGGTGGTTTGTCCCGGCTATGATACACTGTGTCACACCCATCCTCCAGCTGCAGCTTAATCTCACATCATCACACTGTGACTGTCACTCAAACTGAGAGAAGGTTAGCACACTAACACTTTTTTTTTAGTGGGAGTTTTCACTTCATTAACCTATTTAAGATCCTCCCATGTTCCACCCAAAACCCTTCACATTACGTCCTGTCTTCAAGAACTGAACCATGAGCTCCCTGTTTGGAATATTCTGCCTCCTCTTCACTCTTGCTGCGACAAGTAAGTCTTTGGAAACATTATATTTGTCTTTTCCTTTTTACTTTCTTTGTTTACTATGGATTTAGTTGCATACTAAGGTGGGTGCGGGGGGTGCGGTCCGCCCCGGGTGCCAGCTCTAAGGGGGTGCCAGAAGCAATGAACGCTTCCATCAATACAGATGGAAGCGCTCATTTCTGGAGTGCAGGGAGCTGGGTCCTGTCACTCACCTCCCCACAATCCTCCTCTCCCTCAGGGCCGCAGCGCTTTGAATGGTGAAGCAGAGAGACGTCTACCCACTCCCACTATTCAGGCTGCAGGCACGGATCGCGCTGCTGGAATGTGTCGGCAGAAATCTGCATGTGTTCCCTGCACACATTGCTGCAGAGCGAACTGTGCCCACAGAGAAGAGAGGACTTCAGGAACAGTACAAGTGTGGTTTTTTTTTTGTTTTTTTTTTAATACAGAGGGGGCATTACTACTGGTGGAGGGGGCACAGGGGGCATTACTACTGTGGAGGGGGCACAGGGGGCATTGCTACTGTGGAGGGGGCACAGAGGGCATTACTGTTCTGGAGGGGGCACAGGGGGCATTACTACTCTGGAGGGGGCACAGGGGGAATTACTGTGGAGGGGGCACAGGGGCATTACTACTCTGGAGGGGCACAGGGGGCATTACTACTCTGGAGGGGGCACAGCGAGCCTTACTACTCTGGAGGGGGCACAAGGGGAATTACTACTCTGGAGGGGGCACAGAAGTCATTATTACTCTGGAGGGAGCACATGGGGCATTAATACTGTGGAGGGGCACAGGGGTAATTACTACTCTGGAGGGGTCACAGGGGGCATTACTACTGTGGAGGAGGCACAGGGGGCATTACTACTGTGGAGGGGACACAAGGGTAATTACTACTCTGGAGGGGTCACAGGGGGCATTACTACTGTGGAGGAGGCACAGGGGGCATTACTACTGTGGAGGAGGCACAGGGGTAATTACTACTCTGGAGGGGTCACAGGGGGCATTACTACTGTGGAGGAGGCACAGGGGGCATTACTACTCTGGAGGGGGCACAGGGGGTATTACTACTGTAGAGGGGCACAGGGGGCATTACTACTGTGGAGGGGGCACAGGGGGCATTGCTACTGTGGAGGGGGCACAGAGGGCATTACTGTTCTGGAGGGGGCACAGGGGGCATTACTACTCTGGAGGGGGCACAGGGGGCATTACTGTGGAGGGGGCACAAGGGGCATTACTACTCTGGAGGGCACAGGGGGCATTTTTACTCTGGAGGGGGCACAGGGGGCATTACTACTCTGGAGGGGGCACAGGGGGCATTACTACTATGGAGGGGGCACAGGGTGCATTACTACTCTGGAGGGGGCACAAGGGGAATTACTACTCTGGAGGGGGCACAGAGGTCATTATTACTCTGGAGGGAGCACAGGTGGCATTAATACTGTGGAGGGGGCACAGAGGGCATTACTAATGTGAAGGGTGCACAGTGGTAATTTTCTACTATGGAGGGTGCACAGAACCAGAGGGCATTACTACAATTAAGGGGGCACAGACGGCATTATTACTGTGAAGGGGGCACTGTGGGCATTATTACTATAAGGGGGCACAATGGTTATTATTACTGTGAAGAGGGCACAATGGGGATTATTACTGTAAAGGGGAACAAAGAGGGCATTACAAGTGTGAGGAGGCACAATGTGGGTATAACTACTTTGAGGGAGCACACATCTGTACAAAATTACCGTGAAGTTTGTACAATGAGGGCAATACTACTGTGAAGGGGTATTGGGGGGGGGGGTTAGCTAGAGAAAGGACCCACCCCGGGTGCAAAACACCCCATGCACGCCACTGTATGGATTTATTCATATTATTGCTAGCGATACCAGTAACGTGTAGGACAGATCTTACCTTTCTCCTGCTCACGGTGAGAGCCAAGCTATTGAACATCATTCTCAAACGCTGCTGATCTCATTAACAATGCAAAAGAAAAAAAAAATAGTGTAATAAGTGACCGGTGTGCTGACTGTGTAACATATTTTTTAGGTAACCCTTACTGGTGTTCACGGCGTACTATTCTACCTCACTCGCAATGCTCAGGCAACAACATCATTTGCCCATCAGGAGAGGGGTGTGGATCCTCAGACACAGAAGGCAGTACTGGTGAGTAATATGTCCCTCAATGCTCTTTTCTGGTACAGCAAACGCCTGAGAGCAGACAAAGTGGAGAATAGAAGTAGTAGTGGCTCTTAGTAGATGATAATTGATGCTTAAAAAACTCAACATAGAGAAAAACAACCTCATATCACTCAACCCGCAAACAGACTTGTCAATCACAGTTAATTGCTCCACACTTTCTTTCCTGTTTTTCCACCTTCACCCCTAAACCCATATCACCTCTTGTAGCCTCCAAAAACATTTCTCATATTTCATCCTTCCTCAGTCCCAAATCATCTAAAGTGCTAGTGCATGTCCTCATCATCTCCCAGCTAGAGAACTGCAAAATCCTCTTCCGTGGCCTCCCTTCTCACACTCTCATTTCCCTCCAACCTATGTAAGAAATATAACAGTGTGTAAATTATGACTACTGTGGTTTTTCAGAAAAAAAAAAAAAAAACTAATTTATATGTATGCAAAAGGGGGGGGGGGGGGTCCTACCATTCAGTGGAACCCAGCCGTGCCCATTAGGTGCAACCCTAGCACCTCGCCTCATCCTCAAGTCTCTTTCTAGCTTCGATGTCATTCTAATGCTGTACTGTAATTTAGCATGAGTGCATTTACTTGTCACCTGAGCGCTCACGTGGTTTCTCCCATCCATGTGCTGGCATTGGCTAGTTAATTTTTTAAAGCTGGCACATGTGCATTTTTTTCCATGAGGCAATGCCAGCACATGGATGGGAAAGACCACGTGAGCGCTCAAGTCTTGCAGTCTCTAGGATTCTAGGTGTTAACACTGTTATGAGGTGTATGCAGTCTTACCGACCCGTGTCTGCTCTGCATCAGCTAATCACTATGAATCAAAGAAAGGTTTCTCCAACAAGCATGCAGTCCCACAGTGAATATAGCTTTGCTCCTCAGCTCTCATCAGTGCTCCTGGTAGCAATCCCCATTCCTCTGGACAGGATCATGGTCTTGGACATGATCAGCTTCTCTTGGCTACAGCTTTGGTCACTGAAGGATGATCCCACACCTTGATGTCGATGGATCCTCTCCTCGCACATGCTTTCAGTGTCTCTTTCAACTTCACTCTGCTGCTGCCTTCCTCTCCAGGCTCTGTAACTCTGCCCGTGAGAGTTCCCATTATGACATGAATCCAGAAATGCAGTCCTCTTTAGCTGTGCTAAGGAAACAGAGGTATCTTCTGGCCAAACAGTAAAATATCAGTCCAAGTCATTTAACTAAATACAATGTTCACACAAAACCAGGATTGGAGCCTCCACAAACATACAGAATAAGGGAAAGACCTGCACCTGTTCTGTATTTAAAGCCGCACCTAATTTTGTCTCACAATCACTGACCAAAACACTGACGTGTGAATGAGGCATAAGGCAGAGTAGTCTGGGTATACCTAACTTATAGCAACTCTATAACAAATCACATTTCTTGTGGAAATTCAGCAAAGCTGCTGAATCTAATTTTTAAAAACTTCTCTCATCTCTACTTCTAATACTTCCAAACACATAATCTCCAGTTCTCGGATGACCTCCTTCTGTGCTGCCCCCTCATCTGTTCCGCATGCCATATACTGGAGGCAGTATAGGGACATTACTGGGGTTAGTGGGAGGATATTATTATTACCAGAGACCAGGGGTGTTATGGTTGCAGAGGGTGTGTGGACAAGAATGGGGGTGGGGAGGAACTTTTTGGCAAAAGTTTGCACTGGGACCCATAGAACTCTAGTTACACCCTTTAATACTGAGGCACAGTAACTCTATGTACGTATCAACTAATATATGAACTGCAAATGTGTCAGAGGTTCAAAAAGATGCAGATGGTAATATATTTGACAGTGGCCCAGCATGTAATGGTCACAGAGGGAGTGGGGCACAGTGGGGGAAGGGGGTATGCAAAGTTTGCACTGGGAGCCATAGAACTCTAGTTACACCCTTTAATACTGAGGCACAGTAATTCTATGTATCAACTAACAAATGAACTGCAAATTTGTCAGCAGTTCAAAAAGATGCCGATGGCGATATATTTGACAGCCCTTTAATACTGAAGCACATTAATTCTTGAATCAACTAAAAGATTAATAGGAATTATTGTAGCATTTGAATGAGATACAGACAGTGATATAGTAGATCACCCTTTAATACTGAAGTACAGCAACTCTTTATATTAACTAACAGATTACCTGGGATTGTGGCAGCAGGTAAACTGCAGTCTCCTTATGATTTCCTTGTTGTCTCCTTATAGTGTCTAAAATTCTTTCTACAATCTCCTTACATTGTCCTTGCACTCTCCCTATCATAATATAATATTCTACAATTAAAATCTTTCGGCAACACTTAGCGATTGTCATGTCTCTCACTAAACTCAGCTCACAGTGAAATTGTGGAGATTGCACAGGATGAGGCTTTTTATAGGGCTGTGACATCACAAGGATTGTTATAAGCTCTTTGGCTAGCTGCTCTGCATTATGAGTCATATTGGTGTCTGGGCTTCTTACTTTCACTTTCTAACACATGTAGCAGCTATTTTCAAAAGAAACTGATTTGTTACCACAAAGTGCAAGGAAATTCGGCTGCACAGCAAATCAAATTTTTCCTAAACTTCAGCGCAAATTCCGCTTCGGATGCTTTGATTCTCTCAACACTAGTTTATGGTAGAAATGAGACAACCAATCGAGATTCATTTAAGGTCCCATTTGCTAAATTTTTTTGCAAAAAAGTTTGCTTCGGGCACAAATCAATGTGGGCCAAACCGAAGTTGCTCCAATTGCCATAAAAATTGATATGTAACCCCCTCTAGCCTCCTAGAAAAACTTGTTAAAATGATGATGTTTAAACACACACAATGTTGAGAGAAAAAATACATAAAGTGTCTTCAGGGAGCGTGATGGTTGGCAAGTGGCATTAGTGGCATGATGCAGGCCGCAGCAGCAGCTGTACACAACGTGATGGTAGGCAGACAGACGGACAGCAACAACAAGGTCTATTTATCTGGAATCAACCTGAGCTGTTAGAAAATGTCAGTATTGATTCAGTAATAATGAACGCTGCCTAACCCCTCCATGACATCCTGGGTACAGTTTCTGCTACTTGTGGAGAAGGGAGGGGGTTGACTCTGCGTGGGGTGGAGGGGGCCTCCCTTTAAGATATCCTAGTGGCAGGCTTCTGCTCACCATGAGCTATGTTAAGCTACGTATGCAGTTTTTCCTCCATTGGAATAGACTGCTGGAATTTACTGTAACCGGCACTGCTGTATACCAACACACACCGCTGCATCCCCACTCACTGTAATAGGATTGGCGGCAATTTGGCTGCTTACTGGCATATGTGCCAGCTTTTGGCCTGAAAAAAAAATGCTACACATAGCATATTTGTTTCCAGCTGAGGGCCGGAATGTATGCCGGAGGGCACTTTCAGAATTAAGGATGCATATATGAACCATGTCTTACAGGTCAATGTTAGAGTGAGGTATAATATACTTAACCATACAGTGGCCCAACATTCTACTATAGAGTGATCTCATTAAACACCTAGATTGATAGTCTGTTCTGTTACACGTAGTGGCCCCATGACAGGGGAGGGTGTCAGCAGTAAATCTGTGTTGACGCCACTATTTTTCAGAAGAAGAGCCCCCAAAAATGAATTCTGTCTTTTGAGCATCCACATTCACATGGTCAGTATTTGGTCAGTAATTGATCAGTATTGGTAATGGCAAAAAAACAGGAGGAATCTCTGATGTTGATTCCTCCTCAGCAAACAGATTCCCCATTAATTGTAAATTCCCCATTAAAAGAGCCCTGTCTGACCCATGAAGAAGTAAAACGGCATCTTAAAAAGATTAAAATACACAAATCGCCAGAACCGGATGGCATACACCCTTGTTTCCTAAGAGAATTAAGAATCTGATATTTAAGGACTCTATACTGACAGGGAGGGTTCCAGAGGATTGGCGCATAGCAAATGTGGTGCCAATATTCAAAAAGGGTCCAAAAACAGAGCCCAAGAACTATAGGCCGGTAAGTTTAACATCTGTCGTGGGTAAACTGTTTGAAAGTTTTTTAAGTGATGCTATCTTGGAGTACCTCAATGAAAATAATCAAATAACTCCATATCAGCATGGCTTCATGAGGGATCGGTCACGTCAAACCAAGTAAATCAGTTTCTATGAGGAGGTAAGTTCTAGACTGGACCGCGGGGAATCGATGGATGTTGTATATCTGGACTTCTCCAAAGCATTTGACACTGTACCACATAAAAGGTTAGTATATAAAATGAGAATGCTTGGCCTGGGAGAAAATATCTGTATGTGGGTAAGTAACTGGCTCAGTGATAGAAAACAGAGGGTGGTTATTAATGGCACATATTCAGATTCGGTCACTGTCACTAGTGGGATACCACAGGGGTCAGTATTGGGCCCTATTCTCTTCAATATATTTATTATTGATCTTGTAGAAGGCTTGCACAGTAAAATATCAATTTTTGCAGATGACACTAAACTGTGTAAAGTAATTAACACAGAAGAGGACAGTACACTGCTACAGATGGATCTGGATAGACTGGAGGCTTGGCAGAGAAGTGGCAGATGAGCTTTAACACTGACAAATGTAAGGTTATGCAAATAGGAAGGAATAATGCAAGTCACCAGTACATACTAAATGGCAAAACTCTGGATAGAGCCTCATTCACACGTCCGTGTGCGTGCTCAAATCCATGAGCAGGTGGTCAGTGAGGCATCCATGAAACTGTCCGTGAAGGATCCGTGTTGAGTCCGTGGGTCTGTTTTGCTGTCTGTGTTGCATCAGTGTTTCACTGACACTGAACAGCTGAAAAATAATTTTCAAAGCATCTCTTCTTAATGATCTGTGAAACACGGATGCAACACGGATGACATCTGTGAGGGATCTGTGGTTTTCATGGACTCATTGTCTATAATGGGCGTGAGGGATCCGGGAACACGGATCAAGAAAGGACATGTATCCATGCTAAGAAAACTGAACCACGGACCGTGGTGAAACACTGATGTCTGAACACATACATTAAGGCCTCTTTCACACGAACGTTGTGTTTTGCGGTCCGCAAATTGCGGATCCGCAAAAACAATGGATGGCATCGGTGTGCATTCCGTATTTTGCGGAACGGAACAGCTGGCCCCTATTAGAACAGTACTATTCTTGTCCGTAATACGGCCCATAGAAATGACTGAAAAATGCGAATCGGAGCCCGCAAAAATAACGTTCGTGTGAAAGAGGCCTAAAATGAATGGGGATGTGTGCTGTCCATGGACAACACGTACAGCAAACGTCCGTGATACACTGACGTGTGAATGAGGCTTAACACTGACATGAAAAAGGACCTAGGAATTTTAGTGAACAACAAACTAAGCTGTAGAAACCAGTGTCAGACAGCTGCTGCCAAGGCCAATAAGATAATGGGTTGTATCAAAAGAGGCATAGATGCCCGTGATGAGAACATAGTCCTGCCACTTT
Organism: Rhinella marina; assembly: GCA_900303285.1. Classification (NCBI taxonomy): domain Eukaryota; kingdom Metazoa; phylum Chordata; class Amphibia; order Anura; family Bufonidae; genus Rhinella; species Rhinella marina. The sequence continues at coordinate 57,060 of ONZH01005012.1, forward strand.
ACACATCACTAGTCAGACCACACATGGAGGACTGTGTGCAGTTCTGGGCTCCTGTGAACAAGGCAGACATAGCAGAGCTGGAGAGGGTTCAGAGGAGGGCAACTAAAGTAATAACTGGAATGGGTGGACTACAGGACCCAGAAAGATTATCAAAATTAGGGTTATTCACTTTAGAAAAAAGACGACTGAGGGGAGATCTAATAACTATGTATAAATATATCAGGTGTCAGTACAGAGATCTCTCCCATCATCTATTTATTCCCAGGACTGTGACTGTGACGAGGGGACATCCTCTGCGTCTGGAGGAAAGAAGGTTTGTACACAAACATAGAAGAGGATTCTTTACGGTAAGAGCAGTGAGACTATGGAACTCTCTGCCTGAGGAGGTGGTGATGGTAAGTTCACTAAAAGAGATCAGGAGGGACCTGGATGTATTTCTGGAGGTAATAATATTACAGGTTATAGTTGCTAGAGAGGGGTTGTTGATTCAGGGAGTTATTCTGATGCTTGATTGGAGTTGGGAAGGATTTTTTTCCCCCTAAAGTGGGGAAAATTGATTTCCAACTGACAGGGTTTTTTTTTCCTTCCTCTGACTCAACTTGTAGGATAACAGGCCGAACGGGATGGACAGATGTCTTTTTTCGGCCTTATAAACTATGTTACTATGTAAATGCCCATAGCTTAGAAGCTTGTTGATTGGCTGTCCTGCGCAGCCTTTTAACAAGCTTTATTAAATGCCCAAACTCCGAACTCAAACCCAAACTTTTCTGGAAAGTTCCGGATTCGGGTCAGGGTACTCGAACCCGAACTGTAAAGTTCGGGTTCGCTCAACACTATTTATTGGTCATTATGTGGTGAAATTTTTTGGGCTGATACAGCTTTTTGTGGGCAAATTGCTTGCTTGCATTTTATCTTAGATATGTGACTTTTTTGTCCTGAGACAATGTCCACCTCTTCTTCCTCATCCTCCATCGTGTCCTCAGCCTCCACTGCAGGGACAATTCACAGTGCCCCATCAGCAAACCACATGTACAGGGCAGGGTGGTGTCGCCCTGTTCTACATTTCATTTGGCTGGACGAATAGCGTCACACAGGGGAGGAACTGCTGACCAACAGCTAGACCTAGAGCAGCACCTGAACCAGCAGGTGGTGGAATACTTGGAGTGTACCCTGCTGCCCGTGATTGAAGATCCACTGAACTACTGGGCAGCCAAACTGGATTTGTGGCCACAACTGTCCGAGTTTGCCCTGGAAAAGCTGCCCTGCCCTTCCAGTAGTGTGGCATAATAGCGGATGTTTAGTATGGTGGGGGCCATAGTTACCCCATGGAGAACTCGCCCGTCCACCCAAAATGTGGAGAGACTGACCTTTGTCAAGATGATTCAGGTGTGGATCAGCCAGGATTTCCACCCACCAATATCTGAGGCATCAGATTAGATCATCCATGCTGCCTCACCCAACCCTTGACAAAGAGATCACTTTCTTCTTGCTACCTGCCTCAGCTACTATTCTGATGCTGCCACCTGCCTGATTTCACACATCTGATGCCAAGTGCTCCTTGTTACACCCACCAGTCCCAATGACTGTGACCATGACGACTCATTAACAGAGAGACTCTATTAACTATATGCCGGAGTGTGTAGTGGGCTTTTGTAGCCTCTTCTTAGGGAAAAAAAGGTCCCACACTAAGAGGGGGCAGTAAAGATAGAGAAGACAGACTTCTCTGGGGCTGCAAGGAGGGGGAGCAGTAGAAATGCTGTGACCCCTGGCTCCAAGGCATTGTTTCAGGTCAGACTCCTCTTTGTCCTCAGTAATAATGTTGCGCCTTTTAGAAGGCAAGGAGAACTTGCCTTCAAAGTTTAGAACAGTTTGCTAGTCAGACAGAGAGGCACAATTATATTTCCTACCCTTTCTACAAACACAATGAATTAACTGTAGGAATAATACAGTAACGGCATCAGTAACAGATTTGGGCTTAATTATGCCCTGTAATAGTTTGGACCTACTATTTCAGCTGTTTTCAGTCAGAAATTTAAAACTATACTCTCTGGATTGTAAAACACTTGTTGCACACTTGAATAATGGTTAATTCCTCACACACAAGCCAACACTAGAACTGAGCAGGGAAGGCAGTTTGATTTCTGTTTATGGTGTAATTTACTACAATAGCGGGTAGAAAAAGGGTGTTATTGCTCTTGCTACAGTGCAAAATGTTTAAAAACAACACCGTTATGATGCACTGAAAAAAAAACATTGCTCAGCAGCAGCAGATGGCATTATTGCTTCTGCTAAAATGCAATGCATTTAGCATGGACAGATATGATACACTCGGAAAAATGTACGGTACACTAATTTCTGAGCAATCAGCACTGCAGCACAATGTTAATTGTATTGGGAATAATCTGGCAATAACCCTATACAGAAACGTTAGGTTTGGAAAAAAAAAAAAAACACAGATATTTTTCTAAAGAAAAAATCTTGTAGGTGGCTGCTTTCTGCAGCAGCTGTTACACCTGGCCACAGCTCCTCACTGCTGGAAAGTGTCCCCTGATTAAAGTCTCTATTCTAAACAATTATTACAGTATGTCTTTCTATTCTGTTCCTACACTATCCCTGTAACCCTGGAATGCATAGAATGTTGTCCTAGTTGTTTTTAAAGGGATTTTCCGGGATTTTACCAATGATGACCCATCCTCTGCATAGGTCATCAGTATCTGATCAGTGGGGGTCCGACACCCGGGACCCCCGCTGATCGGGTGTTTGTGAAGGCACCGGCGCTCGTGAGTGCCGCGGCCTTCTCTTACCTTTTCCTAGGCCAGTGACATCACGTTCATCAGTCACGTGGCTTAGGAGCAGCTCAGCCCCATTCAAGTGAATGGGGCTGAGTGCGATACCAAGCACAGCCGCTGTACAATGTGCGGCACTGTGTTTAGTAAGCTGCAAGAAGGTAGTGGCGCTCACAGGAGCGCTGGTACCTTCTCAAACACCTGATTGTGGATCTCGAACACCTGAGAATAGGTCTATAGTAGTAGTAAAATCCTAGAAAACCCCTTTAAGGGCACCTCCCTGCCTGCTGCAGCACTGCTTTGCAACATGCAACCTGTTCGGTAAAATGACACACTGCGCTGTTTAATTGGATTCATCCAAAAAGCTTCGGGTTCATCTTGCAGATACATTTTCAGAAAATTTGTAATGAACAAGGTTCATTACGAGGTGGTTTGTTCATCTCTATTATCTATCTGCATCAGCAACACCCTGTGTTTGTGACTTTGTAAATGGGACTGCAAAAAAATAGCAAAACTCTCAAAAGGGCACTAGGTGAGGGTGGGTGGAAGGAGAGACTGGCGGGCCCAACACATTAGTTTTCATGTACGCCATTTTTCTGGCCTAAATGAAGGCAGCACACGGAGTACTGGAGGATGTGCCTAATATATGACAAGGCCTGTGCCTTGCCATCCATTAGGTGCAACCTCCAGCAGCACAGGTGATTCTACGCCAATATTGATAAATCTCCCCCAATGTATTTTATGTGATGTTGATTTTTAAGTAATGTTTGGTGTAGTGTGTAGTAATGTCTTTTGGCTGTAGAAATAAGGAAGTGTGAACGCTGCTTTGTTACTTTACAGTGTTTTCCAGTGATGATCTATCTCAGAATGGGTCACCAATATCTGACTAGCGAGGGTTCAATTCCTGGCACCCCTATCAATCAGCTGACAGAAAACGCTGAAGCACATAAAAAGAACAGTACTTTGTACATTGTGTAGTTTCCGGGAAATATATTTCTTATCCAGAGTAGAGAGAGACAGAAAGCAGTTAAGAGTTAAAGGTGTATCTCACTCTGTGGGACGTGTCCTGTTCTGTCCTTTATTACATACGTAGTACCCTAGACCTAGTAACATAGTAACATAGTAACATAGTTTGTAAGGCCGAAAAAAGACATCTGTTCATCCAGTTCAGCCTGTTTTCCTACAAGTTGATCCAGAGGAAGGCAAAAAAACCCTGTGAGGTAGAAGCCAATTTTCCTCACTTTAGGGGGAAAAATTCCTTCCCGACTCCAGTCAGGCAATCAGAATAACTCCCTGGATCAAGGACACCTCTCTAGTAACTATAACCTGTAATATTATTACCCTCCAGAAATACATCCAGGCCCTTCTTGAACTCTTTTAGTGAACTTACCATCAACACCTCCTCAGGCAGAGAGTTCCATAGTTTCACTGCTCTTACCGTAAAGAATCCTCTTCTATGTTTGTGTACAAACCTTCTTTCCTCCAGACGCAGAGGATGTCCCCTCGTCACAGTCACAGTCCTGGGGATAAATAGATGATGGGAGAGATCTCTGTACTGACCCCTGATATATTTATACATAGTTATTAGATCTCCCCTCAGTCGTCTTTTTTCTAAAGTGAATAACCCTAATTTTGATAATCTTTCTGGGTACTGTAGTCCACCCATTCCAGTTATTACTTTAGTTGCCCTCCTCTGAACCCTCTCCAGCTCTGCTATGTCTGCCTTGTTCACAGGAGCCCAGAACTGTACACAGTACTCCATGTGTGGTCTGACTAGTGATTTGTAAAGTGGCAGGACTATGTTCTCATCACGGGCATCTATGCCTCTTTTGATGCAACCCATTATCTTATTGGCCTTGGCAGCAGCTGTCTGACACTGGTTTCTGCAGCTTAGTTTGCTGTTCACTAAAATTCCTAGGTCCTTTTCCATGTCAGTGTTAAGCCTCATTCACACGTTAGTGTATCACGGACATGTGCTGTACGTGTTCTTCATGGACAGCACACGTCCCCATTCATTTTAGTGTATGTGTTCAGACATCAGTGTCTGACACTGGTTTCTGAAGCTTAGTTTGCTGTTCACTAAAATTCCTAGGTCCTTTTCCATGTCAGAGTTACCCAATGCTTTAGCATTTAGTATGTACTGGTGACTTGCATTATTCCTTCCCATATGCATAACCTTACATTTGTCAGAGTTAAACCTCATCTGCCACTTCTCTGCCCAAGCCTCCAGTCTATCCAGATCCTGCTGTAGCAGTGCACTGTCCTCCTCTGTGTTAATTACTTTACACAGTTTAGTGTCATCTGCAAAAATTGATATTTTACTGTGCAAGCTTTCTACAAGATCATTAATAAATATATTGAAGAGAATAGGGCCCAATACTGACCCCTGTGGTACTCCACTAGTGACAGTGACCCAATCTGAGTATGTACCGTTAATAACCACCCTCTGTTTTCTATCACTGAGCCAGTTACTTACCCACATACAAACATTTTCTCCCAGGCCAAGCATTCTCATTTTATATACTAACCTTTTATGTGGTACCCTGTCAAATGCCGGTCCAGTCTAGAACTTACCCACTCATAGAAACTGATTAAATTGGTTTGATATGACCGATCCCTCATGAAGCCATGCTGATATGGAGTTATTTGCTTATTTTCATTGAGGTACTCCAAGATAGCATCTCTTAGAAAACCTTCAAACAGTTTACCCACGACAGATGTTAAACTTACCGGCCTATAGTTCCCGGGCTCCATTTTTGGACCCTTTTTGAATATTGGCACCACATTTGCTATGCGCCAATCCTGTGGAACACTCCCCGTCAGTATAGAGTCCTTAAATATCAGAAATAAGGGTCTGTCGATGACATTACTTAATTCTCTTAGGATACGGGGGTGTATGCCATCTGGTCCTGGTGATTTGTCTATTTTAATATTTTTAAGACGTTGCTGTACCTCTTCCTGGGTCAGAGAGGACACTTTTAAAGGGGAATTTACTTTTATATTCTGCATTTCATCTGACAGTTTATTTTCCTCAGTGAATACAGTGGAGAAAAAGTTATTTAGTAGCTTCACTTTCTCCTCATCACTCTCTGCAACTCCCCCCTCATTACTCTGTAAGGGGCCGACACCTTCAGGTTTATACGTTTTAGTATTTAAATAATTGAAGAACATGTTAGGGTTAGTTTTGCTCTCTTTGGCGGTACTACTCTGGCATCTGCAGTTGTTTTATATGCAATGTGAATGTAATGACATGTAATGCACCTGGTTCACCAGCAGATGGGGTACAGTTGTCAATGCTTCCATTCCTCCACTCTTGATAGGAGTAGGCTACTCTGACTTCCTTTCAAGGGTGCACCTGAGCAAGAGAGAGTCAGTGTGGAGTCTAAGAATGGACGATGATGAGTAAGGAAGCATGGGATCCATCTCCCGTTCCTCCAGGTCAGGTGGACATCAGAAGTGGCTATAATTTCACAAGGGACAATGCAGGGTCTGAAGCCACAGAGGAATTTGCAATCTATGGCATATTAGAATCAGCAAAGTGATCAGACGTACAAGCTATCAAGAATCCACTGCAAAGTGGTGGGAAACACATTCAGACACCATCATGAGAGTTTAGAACAGACATAGCTAGAAACCTGCATCTTATAGTGCACACCTACAGTCACAGATAGTAAAGGCCTAGGGAAAGGAATCCAGAGAGAGATCACATCAGCTAGAAAGCTTCTGAGTGTATTGCTAAAGGCATCTTGTTCTACCCTCTCTGCCTGGTTTCTTTCTCCACTATCTTTTGCACTTCATTAAACCCCTGGGAGCAACATCTTGAGAAAGAACACCACATTACACTGCAGCACCACATCACTACATCAGGATCACTAACACTTCCATCCTCTACAACTGCTCCCCATGGACTAGTTGCACTTACATTCCATTTTTTTGAACGGAGATTGGCTATGGTAACGGGGCGTTGGTCACTGGGGATTGAGAGAAGGCAGAGCTCCTAAATGGGTTTTTTAGCTCTGTATATACAAAAGAAGACAGGACATCTCATGAGGGTGGTACCACTGGTGGAAATACCTCCAATAACATACTTACCTGGCTGACTGTAGATATGGTCCTTAATATGCTAAAAAAATTAAAGTTGAACAAGGCCCCAGGTCCAGATGGATTTCACCCTAGAGTTCTAAAGGAGCTGAGTTCAGTTATTGCTTTGCCTCTGTTTATAATATTTACAGATTCTTTAATGACAGGCATTGTACCAAGAGACTGGCACAAGGAGAATGTGGTGCCCATTTTCAAAAAGGGTTCCAGGTCTTCACCAGGAAATTATAGACCAGTAAGCTTAACATCCATAGTGGGAAAATGTATGAGGGCTTTCTACGAGACTACATACAGCATTATGTAACTGCCAGTAATATAATAAGTGATAGCCAACATGGTTTTACTAAGAACAGAAGCTGTCAGACTAACCTAATTTGTTTTTATGAGGAGATGAGTAGAAGCCTGGACAGTGGAAAAGCTGTCGACATTGTGTTTTTGGACTTTGCAAAGGCGTTTGATACTGCCCCTCATGGACGGCTAATGGGTAAATTGAGGTCTATTGGTTTAGAAAATATAATTTGTAATTGGATTGAAAACTGGCTTCATGATTGTATGCAAAGAGTTGTGGTCAATGATTCCTACTCTGAATAGTCCCCGGTTATAAGTGGTGTTCCCCGAGGTTATGTGCTGGGTCCGCTATTATTTAACTTATACATTAATGACACAGATGATGGGATTAATAGTTCTGTTTCTATTTTTGCAGATGACACCAAACATTGTAATACAGTCCAGTCTATGGAAGATGTTAATAAGTTAAAAGCTGACTTGGACAAACTTACTGTTTGGGCCTCCACTTGGCAAATGAGGTTCAATATAGATAAATGTAAAGTTATGCACTTAGTGGCGAATAATCTGCATGCAGCATATGTCCTAGGGGGAGTAACACTGGGAGAGTCACTTGTTGAGAAGGATCTGGGTGTATTAGTAGATCATAGACTAAATAACAGCATGCAATGCCAGTCAGCTGCCTCTAAGGCCAACAGAATTCTGTCTTGTATTAAAAGAGGTATGGACTCCAGGACAAGAACATAATATTGCTGCTATACAAAGAGTTGGTGCGGCCTCACTTGAAATATGCTTGTTTAGTTCTGGGCACTAGTCCATAAAAAGGATGCCCTGGAGTTAGAAAAGGTACAGAGGAGAGCCACTAAACTCATAAAGGGCCTGGAAGATCTTAGTTATGAGCAAAGATTAAATGAACTGAACTTATTTAGCCTTGAAAAAAGATGTCTAAGGGGGGACATGATTAACCTGTACAAATATATAAACGGACCATACAAAAATATCAAGGGAAGCTATTCTGTGTTAAACCCCCTCAAAAAACAAGATGCCGCTCCCTATGACTAGAGAAAAAAAGATTCAGTCATAAGAGATGACAAGCATTCTTTACAGTAAGGTCTGTGAATCTCTGGAATAGCCGCAGGAACTGGTCACAGCAAATACAGGAGATGGCTTCAAAAAAGGTTTAGATGCCTTTTTAATTCAACATAAAATTGAGGCTTATGACAATGAATAGAAATCTTGTTCTACTCACCATTTCCCTTGGCCGAACCCCTTTTTAAAAGGAAGATCAATGTCCATCCAGGAATGGATATAGCAGGATTACAGGTTGGACTTGATGGACTTGTGTCTTTTTCCAACCTTAACAGCTATGTAACTATGTAACTAAGCCCTTCTGTAGAGATGCTGCTGGAAAATTGAACTTGTGTTGTTAGGTTTCCCCATGGATTACAGATGATCACTGGAGGTCCCAGCAGTGGGGAACTTTGTGATCAGCCTCTTGTCAAATAATCCTTTTAATCAAAAGTTCCAAAGTTTAAAACTAGAGTTGATCGAATCCTAAAATATTCGGGGATTCGGAATTCGGCCCGAATATTCCGCGGGATTTGTGGGTTCGAGCCGAATCACGAATCCCATTAAAGTCTATGGGAGACCCGAATATTTTTGCAGGGGCCAAAGGTTCTGCACAGTCAAGTTTGTCCCAACATGTGAAAACCTCAGAAATAAATGGAAACACCTTGGAAATGGATAGGAAACACCAGGGGCAGCATGTAGGGATGCCTCTGAGGTTCCCTAATTGCACCATTTTTTCTAAATCTGGCCAATAGTCTGGTGATGACCCCAAGGCAATTTTCAGGGACACGGTAATGGTGACCCATTAAAAAATGCTGCCTGACAACCTGAGGTGAACCCCTGATTGTCTGTCTTTCAATAAGATTGCAGTGTAAAGCATGGTGGTGAGCCTCAGTAATAAGATTGCAGTGTAAAGCATGGTGGTGAGCCTCAGTATGACTTTTTAGATGGAGATTGCATGTGGTCACGTACTCCCTGGAACCCCATAGTCACCCCTTCTCTGATGTGCTACCCCAGAACATTCTCTGCCCCAATTCGCAAGACCTTTTGCAGTCTCCGTGTGCTGACAGTGGGGATTTACCAGTGTTGTCTGAGAAGGTGGTGGACAATGGCGAGACACAGGTGTTGGGGGGGTGAGGTAGTTGAAAGTGAAGCAAGTTACAGTGGGGACTCCTTGGGGGGACTTTCTCATGATGGGACAGATTCAACTTGGGTGGATCAGGCACAGGAATAGATCAATTTTTTTTTTGTGTTTATTTAACTTTTATTTAGCACAAATAACCACAGAGATATTTATTCGTTCTCTTCGCTGCGCAGTCTGGCGTTGGGGTTCGTCACTTTGATGGCGAGCTGTGCTGCTCTCTCCACAATGGTCTTTCGGTTCTTTGAGGAGACGTTGTGGGCGATTTCTGCACAGAAGGACTTGTTGCTCATCAACAGAACCTCGAGCAACTTGACATTGTGGACCAGGAATTTGCGGAACCCTGTGGGCAGGATGTGTTTGGTCTTCTTGTTGCTACTGCACCGTGTATTACAGATCAGTGAAATTCAACGGACAATATAGATATGCAGGTAAAATTATTTTCAGACCTATCCAAAAAAAGATGTACACAGTTTGCGCAAATAAAACTGGAATCTACAGATCAATACGGTATCTATAGACTGTGTGGTATATAGCAGGCTGATGAAATTTTTTTCCCAACTCACTGCACTGTGTATAACAGAGCAGTAAAATTCAACGGACAATATAGATAGATATGCAGGTAAAATTATTTTCAGACCTATCCAAAAAAAAATGTACGCAGTTTGCGCAAATAAAACTAGAATCTACAGATCAATACGGTATCTATAGACTGTGAGGTATATAGCAGGCTGATGAAATGTATACCCTAGTCACTGCACAGTCATGCACAGGAATATATCTGTTTACAGATGTATAGTTTGAGCTATGTGGCTGGACAAGGTGTACCAGGCACAGCTCTGCACAGAATACAGGCTTACAGCATATACTGAATTTTTCTCACAGAATCAATTAGTTTTTAAAAGACTGTTGGGGCTTCCTATCCTGCACAGAATACAGGCTTACAGTATATACTGTATACTGTTCTTCAGAGTATAGTCTTTAAAAAGACTGTTGGGGCTTCCTAACCTAACTCCTAACTAACTGCTTGCTGCACACACTACACTAGCTAACACTGTCTGTCTCTTCTCCTTCCCAAAGCACAATGAGGCTGATGCTGCAGGTCCCTACCTTATTTAAAGTTAGGTCACATGTCACTGCCAGCCAATCACTGCTGGGGAGGTATAGGGGCTGTTACATCACAGCAGGCGTTCCCACAGGCTTCCCTTTGATGCTGATTGGCTGAAAAAAACGGGCATTTCAAACTTGCAGTGACGCACGAATAATCACGATTCCGCGCTGCCTCGGGATGCCGAGCCGAAGCGGGCAATATTCGCGCAAATCACGAATATTGCCGCTTCGATTCGCTCATCACTATTTAAAACCTGTTAAACAATTATTTTTATCATTTTGGAAAAAAAACAACAAAACAAAAAAAATAAAAAATAACAAAAAAAACCTTTATTTTTCTTTGTAGGTGGAAATAATTCTGCATCTTTAGGCAATTCATCTTCATGTAACCCTTTGGACAGTACGAGCGCACATCAAGAAAAAATCAGGACCATCAATTCATTTTGTTACACAAACGACTGTGATATTTATAGTCATGAATGTAAGTTATATACTTCTGTCTTTTTATACAAATACTTGAAGTCTGTCAAAGAAAATCATTCCTTGATTGTAGGACTCCCGGTTTACTACCACAGGACAGTTTTAGACTTCACATATTTTAATGGACTTACTGATGCGCCCTTCCTTACCTTTCCCGTTGATTTGACATATCATGAGATCAGGGCCAGTTTTAGACAAAATATGGCCTTGGGCAAAATCGAAAGTGGGGCCCCAAATATTGTAATAATGTACTAACAACACAGTTACATTCTGTTGATTCTGGCCTTCCCTTACATATTTACACCCCATAAAGCTCCTCACACAGTTCTCACAGCAATGAGTTCCCCTCACTCACGGCATTTGTGAGTATTAAAAACTGGAAGTGTGGGATTCCTCTTCGGGTGTGCTTTCCCCCAGCAGAGATTGGGGAAAGCACCTGTTCTAAAAATAAGCCACAGCCTGTTCTAGGCTTTCAGGCTCATTGTTAGTATATCCCAGTTCAGGCCACTAGATGGCAGCACTGAACTGTGATATAGTGATTTCTATACAGACTAATGGAGCAATTTACATCTGATGATTGTAAGTCATGGTCCACTTGAACAAAAGAGTTTTGAAAATATATAAAAAAAGGAAAACAATAAAATTAGCCCCTCCCCCCCCCCAAAAAAAAATAGCATTATGGGCATTGCTGCAAGTGAAAACGCCCATAGTATTAAAATATTAGTTAGCCCATATGGTGAATGGCGTAACAGAAAAAAAAAAATCATCATCACTTTATCTCCCCAAAAAATTTAATAAAATGTGATCAAGTAATACACAACCCAAAAGGTATTATCAAAAACAACAGATCGTCCCACAAAAAAATGAGCCCTCACACATCTCAGAAGACATAACTCTAAAAAGTTATGAGGGTCAGAATATCGCAATGAAAAGAAAAAAAAAAAATTTTCATGAAGTGAGTCCTGATAAGGCTTAGCTTTCTGCAGTGAGCGGGCCTATAGACGTCCTAAGCTGGGGTGCTTTTAGGGTTGCTACCTTTCCCAACAAAAAAATACTGGTTACACAAGTTAATAAGGTTGGTGTGGGTTAATACGGGTGTTATTTGATCATATTTCACTTTTTTTTTCCTCAATAAAATCAAACTCTTCACCGTTGGGGACATCCTGTGTATTTAAGTTTTATTTAGCCTCTATATTTAAAATGTTTCTGTGGGTATTTGAACACACAACCATCTACATGGTTGTATTAAAACCTCTTGTATTAGACAAGAGAAACTTCTATGAGGTTTTTCAGCAATGACTTAGCATTGAGCTCTATAGCCCAGTGGTTAAAGTTCTTGCCTTTAAGGTACATAGATGGTTGTAAGTTCGAATACCCACAGAAACATTTAAAAAATATAATCTAAATTAGACTTATATGTACAGGGTATCCCCAAACATAGTGACCATGCTGGTTACTATGCTTGGGTATCCCCATTAGAAATACCCCTCTCATAACACTGACTCCATGTATGGAGCAGAGCAGGGACTCCTAAGCCGGAAAAATCCCCAGTTTGTCATTCCCACCCCACCCCCACCCCCCGCAATGCCGGCCCTGCATGAGATGAGTGGAGCAAGATGACTGGTTTTAAAAAAGGATTTCTGTGACTCTGTAAGGCTTCTGAGAGTAGTATAAAAGTTGTATACTTTTATGCCTGGTTATCTGGCACCTCTCATCTAAGTAAATAAGGGCACATGTCCACAAAAGATGAATGTTAAGAAAGAAGACAAATCTATGTTGTTTTTTAACCTTGTCAACTTTGCTACTTACTACAGTGACCTGTGGATCACTGCTAGAAGGGTTAATTATCAATTGGATCACTGTTCGAAAGGTTACTACCTGCCTGCTGTTGCGGACAAGAATAGGACATATCCTACAATTTCTTGTGGAGCCGCGGCTCGGCAAGATCACAAACCAGCCATAGAAGTGAACAGTTCCGCACCTATTCTGCTAAAGCTGACCTACAGCAGTGAAGAAAAATGGCTGGGTTGTTATGGAAACCTGTAGTCCCTGTGTGTATGTGGAGACTAAGGGCCTGCAAGCTTCTATTGGCTGATTGACATTCCACCAATTAGAATGGACACTAGGTAATGCCTGATTTCCCCTGCGGAGGCACTACTGGAAATTTAACTCCCACAGAGCTGATTGCTGGAGGTCTCAGCAGTGCGGTATCGTGTGTTCAGTTTTGTTTTTTTCTTTTTGTCAAAGAACCACTCTAACAAAAAGGTCCAGAGGAGATAAATCCTCTTTTAACTCATGACTTTGTTATGTTTATTTATAGGTGACAAGATGGCTGAGATTTTGGCCAGGACATATACTTGTGCATCTAAATGTAACTTCCTGGCCAACATGCGTCTACAGCAAGTACAATTCAGGATAGGCACGATATGTTATGGTGATCCCAACTGCACTCTGAGCAGAACACGTGAGTCATGTAATCCTGGCTTTTTATATGGATACTGTACTTCTAATTTGACACCTCTGGCACAGCACAATTTTAGATTCCACATAAGTGAATTGACATTCTGATGCGCCCCTCCCTATCTTTCCTCTTGGCTCAACATATCCTGTGATGAATAGAACAAGATAATTGGTTTAAAAAAATAAAAATAAAACGTGTTTGTCAAGCTCTATAGGGTTTTGCAAGTAAGACCGGAAAGCATTATTTTTTGAAGATGATTATCTTGCATCACTCGTCTCAGTAAATAAGGACAGATGTGGAGAAAAGAAGGAAAGTAAGGAAGGAGACAACTCTCTGTTTATTTAAACCTTAAAGGGTTTCTGTCACCAGTTTTTTCGGTATGAATCAGGCTGACATTAGAGATGTACTAATGTCACCTGATTCCAAATATATATCTATTTTATTTACTGGTGCCCCCATTTTTATATAAAATGAACTTTTATTTTATGCTAATAAGGCCTCTAGGTGCAAGGGGCGTTACCCCTGCTCCTAGAGGCTCTGTTGATTGACAGGACCAGGCAGAGAAGAAACACTCCATTCACCATAGCTTGCAAGGACCTTCAATGATGTCATGACCATGTGATCAGTCACATGGTTTGGGAGGAGACAGGCTGTTTGTGTGATCCTAACCATGTGACTGATCACATGGTAATGACATCATTGAAGTTCCTTGCTAGCTATGGTGAATGGAGTGTTTCTTCTCTGCCTGGGCCTGTCAATCAACAGAGCTTCTAGGTTCAGGGGTAACGCCCCTTGCACCTAGAGGCCTTATTAGCATAAAATAAAAGTTCATTTTATATAAAAATGGGGGCACCAGTAAATAAAACAGATATATATTTGGAATCAGCTGACATTAGCACATCTCTAATGTCAGCCTGATTCATACCGAAAAAACTGGTGACAGAAGCCCTTTAACCACTATGCTGCTATGAAGTGATGTACCTAAGGCATTTTTCACTTGGGACGGGTCCTTTCTCTGGCATCCCCCATCCCCCTCAATACTTAAAAAAAATGTACCCCTTCAAAGTAGTAATGTCCTCTGTGCTCCATTTGTAGTAGTAATGTCCTCTGTGTCCGCCCCCCTCCCTCCCCCTTAACTCGCCACTGCTGCTATGTGACCTTGATGCTTACTTTTATTAATGGAGTAAATGGATGTAATACTGTACGTTTGCGACAAACAGGAATCCACTGGCTTTAACTGAACTTTGCTGAAGTCTTAACTTTAGATCAAACAAGCTAATGTATGGAAGAAATAACAGTTGTAATAAATAACTTTTCAGGCAGTGATGCATCCTTTCACACAAGTTTTTCGCACGGGTGCAATGCGTGACGTGAACGCATAGCACCCGCACTGAATCCCGACCCATTCATTTCAATGGGTCTGTGTACATGAGTGTTTTGTTTTTCTTCACGCATCAGTTCTACGTTGCGTGAAAAACGCAGCATGTTCTATATTCTGGGTTTTTCACGCAGCCCTGGTCCCATAGAAGTGAATTGGGCTTCATTGAAAAACGCATTGTATCCTGAAGCAAGTGCGGGTGCAATGCGTTTTTTACTGATAGTTGCTAAGAGATGTTGTTTGTAAACCTTCAGTTTTTTTTTATCACGCGACAGATAGGGGCACACTTATTGAGACGGAGGTTTTAGAAGGTGATCCTAATAAAACCCCCGTAGCTGTCTAGCCTCTTCATAACTTGGGCGGATCCATCGCCGTTTCTAAATGTAAGCCAGCTTCCATAATGTAAGCCAGCAGACGTAGGAAATGGTAAATGAGACAGGCCTACCGGCCCCTTCCCGCGCCCCCATGCCACGCACACTTTTTAGTTCTGACATAAATGGGGAGAAGTCACAGATATCGGCGTATTTCAGTATAGTAAATTATAATATCTATCTATCGTTGGCTTAGTTGCCCATAGCAACTAATTAGATTCCACCTTTCATATTTCACAGCTACTTTGGTAAATGAAAAGCAGATTCTGATTGGTTGCTATGGGCAACTTAGCCAGTTTTCCTTTACACCAGTTTTGATACATCTCCCGAACAGTGCCTCGTTATACATCTTTAGTTGCAGGCTCGGCACTGCTGTGCAGCAACAGAGTTCAGAAAGACAGACATGTTGAACCTGCTTCTCAGGCTAGTTTCACACTAGCGATAAACTGTTCCTGAAGGCTGTTCCGGTAGTGAAATTGCTTGACTATAACGGGACCTAGTCGAGATCTGACCTTTTTCCAGCATCAGTGCCGAGATTCAGCCGGACAATTGCTGTTGCAAGTGCAGGACGATCTGCCTGGGACTGCCTTCAACTCCTCGTATTCACTAAGAAGGATGCAGAGCCTATACATTTTAAAATTTCCTAACACTGACACTTATGTGGCATGGTTGTAACACTAGTAGAGTGTTAGCGGTGCCAGTTTACTACATTTATTTTACTTGTGTATGGCTGCGTTCACATTACATTTAGTGAATACATTCGGAGACAAAGCTCCCGGAACATAGATTAGATGTACTCATTAGCCTCCATTAGTCCATTTGGCCTCCGTCGGGGTGACATACACTATTTATTTTCACAATGGGTCATTGCAGACCATGTATACAGAGTGGGATACCTTTTTATTTATTTCCTAACCAATGGCTGATATATGCTGCTGTATGGCTTTACGGTCACATACGTTGGAGGTGTATGGTAGGGAATACTCTAATGTATATGTAAAAGGTTTATCCATCAAAATAACAGTGCAGTTATTGTACTTAATGAATATTGATGTATTTGTTGATTTATGCAGAATAGTCAAACATTAAGGTTCTTTGCTTGAAGTTAGGGTTGAGTGTTATGTAGTAGTAATCCTATAGGAGAGTAGATGTTACAACACTAACATGCTGATAATTTCTTCATAACCAGTGGCTGAGGAAAGGGAGAGATGGCAGTCTCAGGCATACCAGGTTAAAGGATAGGGAGACAGTACTGTCCAGGGCAGCCTCTGTTATGTACCTGGCCCAGAGGGGTGTCTTCCTCTGAGAGCTGTCCATTCTTGAGAGTCCTTATATCTGGCTGTGGCTCTGTACAAAAGCCAGCAGAGGAGACAGGAAGACATAGGTGCTACCTACCTGATTGGTAGTTCAGATTGAGACTAAGGGGGAGGAGCTACATGTGACTGAGGAGTTTGGTTTCATTTTCAGTCAGAGCAGCTGTGGAGAGTGACTGTGAGGATGGCACCAGAGCTGTTAATGTTTATTAAAATTAGCAGCTGAAGAAAATAATTAGCTAATAACGAAAGCCCATTGACTGGGGATTGAGGAGAAGCTAGACAAGGGAATAAGACATATCCAGCGGTACATCATCTCTACAGCAAGGTTGATGCAAGTACAGTAGATGAAAATTACCTTAGTTCTCTTGTTTATAATGAAATCTAACTCTGGATAAAAGTTTCTAATACCACAAAGTTGCCCTGTTTTAATAAAGAATCCAGGTTTATAGCTATTCTTTCATTCATTTACATTTGTCGTCCCGAACAGGATAAGCTTTGAGATACTTGAAACCCCATGTAGTACTGCCACGCCACCAGTACTCATTCCATGGGCGCAGCGTTAATGGGTATACAAAAATTTGATGGGAAAGCAATGTCAGTAAGAGACTGCATAGAACGTTCGCGAGCAGCATCCAGATTATATCAAATCCCACATAGCCATCAAGCAGATCTAGCATTAAATTTGCTGGAAAGAGATGCAAGAAAAGCTGTACTTGTTCTCCCAATAAAACAACACAGTAAAGTGGAAGACATCAAGACTAGAAACACTCTATGGCAAAATTTTATAATCATGTTCAACAAAAGGGAGAAAATGTGCAACAGTTTTCAGTAGGACTGCAGGATTTATGGAGTCGAATTAATAAGAAAGATAGTGAAGGGTGTAGTGCAGTTCCTGATGCAGATAAACTGATACAGGATCAATTCATATCAGGTATAAGGAGTCAGATATTAAAAAGGGCACTATAAGATATGGTCAGAGTGGACGAACATACCACATTCACAGATGTTATTAAAGAGTCTATAGAACTGCAACAAGATGAGGATGACAATGCCAATGTGTCTATGAAGATACTAAATAAGGCCAACAACGAAAGCTCAAATGGCAGTCTAAATAAGTTTACAAGAGATCTACGTAAAATTAGCAATTAGAGAGTCGCTTAAAGAATCGTCACAGGAAATAAAAGAAAGAAAGAACTAGGCCAACTTAATATACATAGAGCAGCACAATCAATAGGGGTCGAGGTGTTCGACCTGCTGTTCCTCTTGATAAACGTTGTTGGAGATGCAATCAGTCTGAACATTTGCTAGAGAATGTAGAGCAGGCCAGCCAGGTAGAGCTGGCCCAGCACCATTAAACTAAAGCCACACGTGACTGTGGGCCAAGCCACGGGGACCTATAAGGAAGGCCCTGATGATAGTCCTAAAAAGATTGCTGGACAATGTCCATTGGTACATGCTTGCATTAATGGGCACTTAATGACGTGTCTAGTAGGCACAGGCTCAGAAGTCACCACAATTAACCAAAAACTGCATGAAGATTGCTTTCAGGATGCAACTAGCATTGAACCATCCTTGATTGCCCTGACAGCTGCTAATAATTTGCCGATTAATGTAGTTGGAATTATATGGTTGAATATTGAAGAGATGGTACGGCCAGGAATTCCCATGTTGCTACTGTAGGTATGAATTTGCTACAAAAGTTCGATGGACTACTTTCACACTAGCGTTTAAGTTTTGCGTTTTGAATGCATTTTGGAGCACTCCGTTCTGTTCAATTGTTTTGTCCCCATTGACAATGAATGGGGACAAAACTGAAGCGCTCTTTTTCCGGTATTGAGCCCCTATGACAGAACTCAATACCAGGAAAAAAACTGCTTCAGTTTTGTCCCCATTCATTGTCAATGGGGACAAAACAACTGAAAAGAACGGAGTGCTCCAAAATGCATTTTGTTCCGTTTAGTTGCATTCCCAGAATGGAGTGGAGACAGCAACATGTTGTAGTTTGCTTTCTGCCCTGATATGCAGAGCAAGACGGATCTGTCATGACCTCCAATGCAAGTCAGTGGGGATGGATCCATTTTATCTTACACAATCTGGCAGAATAGAAAACTGATCCGCCCTCCATTGACTTTCAATGGAATTAATAATAATGAATCTGTCTTGGCAATGTTACAGATAATACAACCGGATCCATTCATAACTGATGCAGACGGTTGTATTATTAGTAACGGAAGCGTTTTTTCTGAACCCTGCCAGATAAAGCAAAAACACTAGTGTGAAAGTAGCCTTAGTGAAATGGGAACAACTTACTGGCAACAATTGAGTGTAAATGCAACAATAAAAACAGATAAAAGTATCTTTACTACAATTAGAAGTGATCTTTAGCTCAATTGACTGGAAGATATAGGGTACTTCATGTCTTACCTAAAAGCAGACTGCAAATGCCTCCAAGACAAGAGACCATTTTACCATTAATGGTGGAAACACATCATCAATTGCAGAATGCTCTAATATTGGTTGAACTGGTGCCAATTACCCGTGAAACTACAACATGGACAATAGGGAGGACTTTATGTTGGAGGACGTGTATCAATATGATTCATAAACTGTGGTGACCAACCAGTAACAATTCCATCAGGTCTAATTATCACTGAAGTTTATACAGTACAATCACATGAGGTGGAGAATCTACCTGTTCTTGTACTTAAAGATCCCACTGAAACAAAATCAGATCTTTCAGATATAGTTTGACTATGGAATTTACTACAGTTGAATGGAGTGTTACCTACTGCCATGTTGGAACAGAAATGTAAAAAAAACTTTTGCCCGCCATGATGAAGATTATGGTTATACTGAAGCAATTGAACAATCAGATTCATACAGGAAATGCTTTACCAGTGAGAGAACAATATCAACATATTCCACCAGCTCTGTATCAGGAAGTGAAAGAATTAATAACAGAAATGTTGGATGGAGAAGTTATACAAGAAAGTAATAGCTCATGGACAGCTCCTATTGTCTAAGTAAAGAAAAAAGATGGATCTCTTAGATTTTGTGTCGATTATCGGCGTCTCAGTGCATGTACACACTGAGTAGAAAAGTCTCTCACAGCTATGAGGAAAGCTGATTTTTTTTGCGACTTTGGACCTGGCCAGTGGATATTGGCAGATACCAGTTCGAGGGGATGATAAAAAAACGGCTTTTATCACATCTATAGGATTATTTGAATTTAATTGCATGACATTTGGTCTAAAAAATGCCCCTAGTACAATTCAGCGATTAATGGAGCGTTGTTTGGGTGACTGAGGGTGTATCCCCTGACCCTGGAAAAAGTCAGGCAGTGACAGATTGGCAGAACCTCAGACTGTCACAGAACTGAAAGCCTTTCTAGGACTTGTAGGATAGTATTGAAGATATATCTGTGGTTTTGCCAAAATATCATCCCCTTTGAATCAACTGCTACAGTATGTGGACATTCTGCTTCAAAAAAGAACAAATCTACTCGGGTAGATACAAAGTGGGGTGAATTACAACAACGTGCCTTTCGGGAATTAAAAAAGAGCCTTACAATGGCACCGGTTCTAGCCTTAGCAGATTATAATTTGCCTTTTCACATATACACAGATGCTAGTCTATTGGGACTTGGTGGAGAGGGCTATTGCTTATGGCAGCAGAAGTCTTAGAACTTCAGAGAAAGACCCAGTGGCTTATGAGAGTACTACATATGTTCATGTATTAACAAAATATATATTTCTCTTTCTCCTATCTGATTCTAGTGCCACTAGCAAACTATATCATCAATGGACTGGTCTGCCCAACCTGCATATCTACTAACTCTACCTGGTGTCACACTAATGAAACCGTACAGTGTGCAGGGGATGAGACTATGTGTCTTCTTATGCAGACAACACAAGAATCGGGTATTACTTTTTAAATTATTTATTTTATTTTACTTTAAAGAAAACCATTGACAAAGATTGATATGTCCTCGCCTGAACTAGTGAGCTCAACTCTTCTCCCTTATGCCCATTAGAGGGCAACTAAAATTATGGGCTGTCTTTGTATTAAGAAATAAGGAAGGACCAACATGCAGATATGTCCAATCTTATATTTGCTTGAATTTGATTAAATGTCTCTTGCCATAAATTCAAAACAATAATCTGACATGCTAACAAAACACCTCACCAGGCTGCAATGTATACCACAACCACTGGGTGGCCGCACAGATAACTTAGAGATCTTGTGCCAAAATATTGAGAAATCATGTTTTTCTGGTTGTCAAGTTGGTCTTCTCACACCACACGTCTCAGTTAGAGATGAGTGAATCTATTCGCCGCTTCATAGATTCAATACAAACCTTGGAAATTTTTTACACCAAAGTGAATCCGAATATTTTCAGATTCGCTTCGGAAGATTCTTCTGAAATCTTTGTACGCTAGTGCTACATACGAATCATATCATTTGTACGCTAATGCTACGCATCTGATAATTTGTACGCTAATGCGTACAAATTCAGTTAAGTAGCGTACTTTTACTGTATGTTCATTATTTGTGCGGGCCTAGACAATAATACGCTAAAGCTTAGTACGCATTTTGTACATTCAGGCGTAAGTATTCATGGGAATGTTCGTTAACAAATGACTTGTATGCAGCTTCGACTGAATAGCTTCGTATTAATTCTACGAACATTCAGCAAAGCAAATTTTGGATGATTCGCTCATCTCTAGTCTCAGTGTATGTGGAATCAAGATCAAATTTAAAGAACGCATCTGTATGACCTCCTTTCCATACTTCTTTTATTGTCATTATAAGGTCACAATAAAAGGGACAACTGACAATATGTATATTTATTTAGTTCAGAAAGTCTTCATATTTAAGGTCTTATATTGTGTTAAATGAAAGTCCTTCTGTGGATCTTTGCAGGATCAATGTCAACTTCAACAACAGCCTATCGAGGATGTGCAACAAAGTCTTTCTGTGATCTTGGCAGTCAGTCCCAAAATGAGACAGGATTATACACTGAGGTTAAGTTGAACTGCACAAGAGCCAGCGGCAACAACATCGGTAGCAACATCGGCAGTATAAGTATCTTGACACCAGCCATTGTGTGTCTTCTGCAGAAATTGCTCCTCTAACAGCTGCTAAGGATCCTTGGATGAATGTGGCCGAAATCAATGAAAAAGATGGATATACCGCAGTGTATTATATATTGTTCCTTATTTCTGTTAGTTACTTTTTTTTTAATAAACCTTGGCTGGAAAATATCTCCAGTAAGTACAGAAGTCATATAACAATTGTCTGCAGCTTCTATTGCCTCTCTTTTCTTCTTAGTGTTCTTTTTATTGAGAAGAAAGGAACAATGGTGGTAGTAGGAAAAAACACACAAAAATGAGAGCTAGGCAAACCATGTAATAGGGCAGATATATTAAAAGGGTTGTACAGGAAAAGATATGTATTAGTGATGATCGAGCACCCATGTGCTAGTATGCTCAGGTGCTCTACCCGAGCACTCAGGAGTGCTCAGCGAAGCACCCGAGCATAATTGAAGTCTATGGAACTAAACCAGGCACCCCCCGTTTGGAAGTGCCTAGTTTACACAAGTACCCTAAATTAAAAAAAAAAAAAAAGTACACAGACACAATTTTCCTTTCCCGGCAGCTCCCGACCTGTTCCAGTAGGAAGCTGGTGCGCAGAGTGGTAAGTTTTACCACAGCTCCACCTGCGGGAGGGAGGAGGGAGCTGCTGGGAAAGGTAAGATCGGTCATGAACTCCATTGAAAATCAATGGAGGACGGATCTGTTTACTATAGTGTCACACCAAACGGATCCGTCCCCATTGACTTGCATTGGGGTCATGACGGATCCGTCTTAGTGCGGGGAGGGGACTCGAGCATTGCGCTTGAGTACACTCGGTGTTCGGACAAGCATGCTCGCTCAATACTAATATTTATCACTTATCCTCAAGTTAGGTCATTATCAGTATCAGATCTGTAGGGGTATAAACAGCAATCTGAAGTCAGCTTCGGTTCTCAGGTATCAGTTAGACCTGAAGCAGCTTTGGATTGCTGTTTTAAAATGTTTTTAAAGTTGTAGAAGGCCAAAGTTCTTAACCGAAGTCTCATGCGTCTTTGGACTTAACGAAGTTTGGCTCCACAAAACCCATACATTTTAAAGCTTTATAGAGAGAAGTCTCTGTGCAGCATTAAAATGAAGTTGGGGAAAAAATAGACTTTAGATCTTGGATCCGAAGTTCGAGTCGTTCACCCTTAGGGGGGAATTTATCATTAGGAGAATATTTGAAGTCAGTTTTGCTTCAGTCTGTGTTGGAGTACTTTGTGCCACATTTATCAAACATCACAGGTTGTTTGATAAATGTGGCTTGACCTTAAACCTAACACTTCTGTCTAGAGAAGCTACTCCACTTTTCCTACTCCACCCTCCTCCTGGAGTGAGATTGCGACTATTTTGCGACTTTTTTTAAAAAGTCGCAATGATAAATCTGGAGTGAAACTCATTAACATGGCTAACCACACCCACATTACAAACTGGAGTGAGTGGTGTATACATGCAAAAAGTCGCAAAAAAATGCGCAAAAAAGTCGCAAAAGCCCTATCGTGCGACTTTTTGAAGACATAATTCTGGAGTGAAGGTGTGATAAATCAGGGCCTTAGTGTCTAGAATGTAACTGATAATGATAATGAGCCTCATAGACCATCTTGTTTGTGTCTTGCTCGAGTCATATCCACAAAAATAAGATTTTTAGTTTTCATTTTAGTCAATTCTTTAGGAAATGTTCAAGAGGCAGATATTTGACACAGAATATCCCAGCTTCAGCCTGGTATGAACCAAGACATTTCTGTCTTGTTCTGAAATGACAAGATGTTTGTGGACATTTGCAAATGTGTCACAAAGTATTTTCTTCACCATTGTAACCAGTATGTTAGTTAATATTCATTGTTTTGATTCAATCATTTTTTGACATACAATATCCCTATTCATCCACCAGGTGGCAGATACCATCCTCGCACTTCAACCTTAACCCTTAGATTACTGCCACCATTCATTTACAGTGGAAGTCATCTATTTAAATATCTGCCATGTTTATGTTGTTTCAAACAGCAGAAACCTGAGTCAAGGCTAAAGTCTGTGATCAGTGATTAAACTAATTGCAGACAGTTAACTCTTCAGATGCCATGGTACTTTTTTTTAACCATTTAACAACCTCACAGGGGATCTTTTGATTGCTTTTGTAATTTTCTTGTACTGCTTATGCAGTACAAAAGAATTACACAGTCAGTGCTATACTGATAGTCGCCAGCAAACTGTGCCAGAGAGTAATTTCCTTTTATGCTTCGACCTTCATTAGACTTCATTGGCATCCTGTGATGTCATTTTTTGGGATGCGGCTAGAAGTCTGCTCCCTCTGTATATTGATTAGTTACCATGGTCGCTATTGACCAAGGAATCTAAGGGATTAATTGTCTCAGATCAGCCCTTCTGCCAGTCTGTGCCATTAGAGCAGGAGCTTGGCTTTTATGTGTCAGCCAAACCTGTACTTTTTTTCTGCAAGAGAGAGCCTGGGAGTGCTTAGACTAGTCTGCTGAAAACATCTGCAGCTTAAACAAAGGTCCGCCAGTGACTGCTGTAAAAAGTATGGGTGGTCACAAAAGAGTTAATAAGTAGAGATGAGCGAGTAGTGAAATATTCGAAAGTTCGAAATTCGATTCGAATAGACCGCGATATTCGACTATTCGACCGAATATCGAATCCCATTAAAGTCTATGGGAAAAAAATGCTCGCCACTTGGAAATCTCAATTCGACCACTTGGAGGTCACCAAGTCCACCCTGAAACCTCAGAAAAGGATGCCAACACTGCTGGAATGCAACTGAGACAGCAGGGGAAGCATGTCTGGGTGCATATAACGCGCCCAAGTCGCACTATTACGCCACTATCACAGCCTCTCAACAATACACTCCAAAGACAATATAACCTCTCTGTAAAGTGAGACCATACAAGGAAACCTTCTTTCCTCTACATTGCCATGGACCCCAAGCCAAACTAGACAAAAAAGAAGATAAAATTCTGCACCCCTTAAAATCACGTTGCCTATGACAACCACAGATGGCATAGGCAAGGGGAAAGCAATCAAGCCATCACTATTTTTCCCTCTGTGCCATCCCTGCCTTGCCCAGGCACATGTCCCAAAACATCATCCACGCCCGAGTAACACGGTTACTGCAAAAGGCCATTTGACCACCAACAGTTTGGTTTGAGGCCGGGGATGCTACATCTCCCTGACAGCACACTGGGTGAATGTTGTGGAGGCGGGGACGGGCAAACCTGCTACCCCCACCCAAGTTTTGGCCTTGGTTCTGTCAGGATTTCCGCAACCCTTACAGACAGCTCGGCAAACCCATCCTTCTCCTTCTAGATTCTCCTTTTAAATCTGTCCACCACCCAGTCAAGTCCACAAAGTCCAGTCTCGTCGATAGCCTGCAGAAACTGCAGGGACCTCACTCTGACCCTCCTTCCTCCCACCCTGCCCAATGTTATCAACCCAGTGTTCCCACCCATGCAAGAATCGCAGGAGCTATCTGAGGATTTTGTTTGTTCTGATGCCCAAACACTGGAGCAAGCTCCATCTCTAGCTGATGGTGGTGTGGAATGGGCACTAAAGTGTAAAATGATTAGGGACGATGATGAGACACAGTTGCCAGCAAGGGAGGCTGTTGGAGCAAAGTGAGGCAGTGTAAGAGGAGGTGGTTGAGTATGACGAAGTCAGTGACCCGACCTGGCCCAGTGTCATGTCTAGCAGGTAAAGCAGTGGGGATGTTGAGGGATGCGTAGGACCGCAAAAGGCAGGAAGAGGCCGTGGGCTGGCCAGAGGCTCATGGAGAAGGCAGGCTAGAGCCCGCAGGGCCGCATCTCTTCCCTATAACAGGCCCCCACACAAAGCTCTCCCATCGAGGGCTCTTAGGTCCTTGTTGTGAAAATATTTTAATGAGTGTGCAAAGTTAGCTTGAGGTGAGCCCTCGAAAAAATTATATGGAGGCCCAAGAGGTGAGCCCTCGAAAAAATTAAGTGCAGGCCAAAGAGGTGAGACCTCTTAAAAATTGTATTAAGGCCCAAGAGGTGAGCCATAATAAAAATTGTTTGTTGGCCCAAGAGGTGAGACCTCTTAAAAATTGTTTGTAGGCCCAAGAGGTGAGACCTCTTAACAATTGTATTAAGGCCCAAGAGGTGAGCCATAATAAAAATTGTTTGTAGGCCCAAGAGGTGAGACCTCTTAACAATTGTATTAAGGCCCAAGAGGTGAGCCATAATAAAAATTGTTTGTAGGCCCAAGAGGTGAGACCTCTTAAAAATTGTTTGTAGGCCCAAGAGGTGAGCCATGAGAAAAATTGTTTGTAGGCCCAAGAGGTGAGACCTCTTAAAAATTATGTGGAGGCCAAAGAGGTGAGACCTCTTAAAAATTGTTTGTAGGCCCAAGAGGTGAGACCTCTTAACAATTGTATTAAGGCCCAAGAGGTGAGCCATAATAAAAATTGTTTGTAGGCCCAAGAGGTGAGACCTCTTAAAAATTGTTTGTAGGCCCAAGAGGAGAGCCATGAGAAAAATTGTTTGTAGGCTCAAGAGGTGAGCCATGATAAAAATTGCTTGTAGGCCCAAGAGGTGAGCCATTATAAAAATTGCTTGTAGGCCCAAGAGGTGAGCCATGATAAAAATTGCTTGTAGGCCCAAGAGGTGAGCCATGATAAAAATTGCTTGTAGGCCCAAGAGGTGAGCCATGATAAAAATTGCTTGTAGGCCAAGAGGTGAGCCATGATAAAAATTGCTTGTAGGCCCAAGAGGTGAGCCATAAATATATATTTTTTTTTTTTATGGAGCAATTCTACGGCGGTTAAGGAGGAGGAGGTGGAGGAGGAAATGGCACTTCATACAGATGGCACTTCACTTTTGGCTGCTTTCCACGGTTGGAGAAGCAAAGTCCGGGTCAATCCACTTGCTGTTCATTTTGATTAGCGTCAGCCTGTCGGCACTGTCGGTTGACAGGCGGCTGCGCTTATCGGTTATAATGCCCCCGGCTGCGCTGAACACCCTTTCTGATAGCACGCTGGCGGCAGGGCAGGCAAGCACCTCCAAGGCGTACAGGGACAGTTCCAGCCACGTGTCCAACTTGGAGACCCAGTAAGTGTAGGACGCCGAGGGATCGGGGAGGACAGGGGTACGGTCTGCCAGGTACTCCCGCAACATCCGCCGATACTTGTCCCTCCTGCTGATAGCGGGCCCCGCAGTGATGGAAGTTGCACGAGGGGGTGCCATGAACGTGTCCCACACCTTGGAGAGTGTTCCCCTGGTGGCTGTGGGCCTGATTGATGTTGTGGGACTCTGGGAGACCCTCTCCTCTCTGCCGCCAGCGATGGTGGGTGGGAAAATCTCCATCATGTTCTGCACGAGTTCCCTCTGGTATTCCAGCAATCGATTCGTCCTCTCCTCTACCGGAATAAAAGAAGAGACGTTATCTTTATACCGGGGGTCCAGGATTGCGAAGACCCAGTACAGTTTGTTATCCACTATCCGGACAACACGTGTGTCCCGGGAAAAGCAGCCCAGCATGAAGTCAGCCATGTGTGCCAGACTCTGAATAGGCATGACCTCACTGCCCCCACCAGAAGGATCACTTGCCATTTCCTCCTCTTCCTCTTCTGCCTCCTCTCCGCCCCATCCGCGCTGAACCAATGGGACGCACACAGCCTGACTGCTACCCTCGCCGCCAGCATCCTCCTCCTCTTCCACAGCCACCTCCACGTCGTCCTCCTCCTCCTCATCCTCTTCCTCCTCCTGCAACTGCCACCGAGAAGCAGACAAAAGTGTGGTCTGACTGTGTAGCTCCGTTGCGTCTCCTCCTACCCCCGTCTCCTCTGCGTGCAATGCGTTCTCCCTTATTGCGATGAGCGATTCTTTAAGGACGCATAGGAGCGGGATGGTTACGCTCACTATAGCGTCCTCGCTGCTGACCTTCTTGGTGGACTCCTCAAAGATACGCAGTACATCGCATATGTCTGGCCACTCGTGGTTGGCAAACTGAGGGAGCTGAGTTGGAGGCACGCGTGGATTCATAATCTGGTACTCCATCAATGCTCTCTGCTGCTCACACACCCTGGCCAACATGGAATAGGTGGAATTCCAGCGAGTCGGCAGGTCGCACAACAGCCGATGTTCAGGCAAATGGAGGCGTTGCTGGAGTTTTTTTAAGCTAGCAGCAGCTACAGTTGACTTCCGAAAGTGAGCGCACAAGCGTCGCACTTTCACCAGTAGCTCTGCCAGGTTGGGGTAAGTCTTTAGAAATTTTTGGACTACCAGATTAAAAACATGGGCCAGGCATGGTACGTGATTGAGTTCGGCAAGCTCCAGAGCCGCCACCAGGTTACGGCCGTTATCGCACACGACCATGCCTGGTCCTAGCTGCAGCGGCGACAGCCACATCTCCGTCTGCTGCAATATGGCGTCCCTCACCTCTGGGGTGCTGTGCTTCCTGTCGCCCAAGCTGATGAGCTTAAGCACCGCCTGCTGACGTCTCCCCGCGCCAGTGCTGCAACGCTTCCAGCTAGCGGCTGAGGGCGATGTTAAGGCAGAGGAGGAGGAAGAGGAGGAAGAGGAGGGGGGTTTATCAGAACCCATGCTGGCAATCTTGGGCGGGGGTGGTAGGTAGGCCGTCTCTGTTTGCCACCCCGTCCCCGCTTCCACAACATTCACCCAGTGTGCCGTCAAAGATATGTATCGTCCCTGGCCGCAAGCGCTTGTTCACGAGTCGGTGGTCAAGTGGACCTTTGCGCTGACTGCGTACCTCAGGGCCCGCCTGATGTTACGCGACACGTGCTGGTGCAGGGCGGGGACGGCACTCCGGGAAAAGTAGTGGCGGCTGGGGACGGAATAGCGAGGTGCGGCAGCCGCCATCAGGTCGCGGAAGGCCTGCGTCTCCACAAGCCTAAATGGCAACATCTCCAGGGCCAGCAGTTTGGAGATGTAGCAGTTTGGAGATGTGGCAGTTTAAGGCTTGGGCTTGGGGGTGACTTGAGGCGTACTTCCGCCTGCGGTCGAACGCCTGCGAGATGGACAGTTGATGGGACGAGGAGTGTGAAGGTGCAGGCGAAGATGCGGGGGAAGGGGAGGCAGCAGGAGAAGGCCCCAAAGTAGTCGAGGCAGAGGCAGATGTGGAGGTGTCCTGGCTGGAGGTCTGGACCGCAGTGGCAGCACACAACAAAGGGGAAGAGGCAGTGGCAGGAAGACCTGGCGCAGGTTGTATTGCGTTTGCTCTCTCCCACTCAGCCCAGTGCTTGACTTCCAAGTGACGCCGCATGCCTGAGGTGGTCATATTGCTCTTCTCAGAGCCCCTACTCTGTTTTGAGTGGCAGAGTGTGCAAACCGCGCTCAGTTTGTCATCTGCACAAACATTAAAAAATCTCCACACCACAGAAGTACGAGGCCTCGATGGGGGAGCTTCGCGCGACTGCCTGCTGCCGGGAACAGCTTCGGCCCTGCTGGCTGTGGCCTCACTTCTCTGTCTAGACTGTCCTCTGCCTGTGGACATCCCTCTGCCTGTGGACATCCCTCTGCCTCTGGACATCCCTCTGCCTCTGGACATCCCTCTGCCTCTTGCTGCCTTTTTCGGTGCTGCGCAGACCACCACCTCTCCACTGCTTTCCCCGCTGGACATCACCCCTGGCCAAGTGGGGTCGGTCATTTCGTCATCCACCACCTCCTCTTCCACTTCCTCACTCTGCTCCTCCTCCTGCCCACTGGACATTCCAACAGCCTCCCTTGATGGCAACTGCGTCTCATCATCATCATCGCTCATGATAACAGATGCTGGTTCAGGGTCCACATCAGCAGGAGATGGCGAATACTCAAGTGGTTGGGCATCACTACAAACAAATTCCTCTGGTAGCTCCAGGGATTCTTCCGGCACATCTGAAAAAGGACCCGAAAAGAGCTCCTGGGAGGGGTCAAGGGTGGGATGACTCTGTTGGCCAGGTGTGGAGCTAGGAGGGTCAGAGTGAGACTGTGTGGATGACTGGCTGGTGGACAACTGTGTGGAAGCGCTATCGGCTATCCATTGCACCACCTGTTCACACTGCTCAGGCCTCAACAGCGGTGTAACCCGCCCCCTGCTTCACTGTCCCATAAAGGCAGGGATTCTGGATGAGCTGAATCCTGGCTGCCCCTCACCAGCACGCATTGTATCCCCACTGGCTTCAACAAGGCCCCCAACAGCATTTCCGCGCCCCCGTCCTCGTCCACGTCCACGTCCGATTCCGCTAGCCCTCCGCATTTTTTTTTTGTTACAATATTTGGCGTACACAGCCATATACTACCAGGTCAGACGGAGTGTATTAACATCACGTATATAAAAGAGTTTTGCAGGCACGCAGAACGCACAGTACAGGTGCCAAATAAAAGGACTTTTTTTTAAATATGTCTGATTACACAGCCGTGTACTAACAGGTCAGACGGTGGGTATTAACAGCACGTATATAAAAGAGTTTTGCAAGCACGCAGAACGCACAGTACAGGTGCCAAATAAAAGGACTTTTTTTTTAATATTTCTAGGTACACAGCCGTGTACTACAAGGTCAGACGGTGTGTATTAACACCACGTATATAAAAGAGTTTTGCAGGCACGCAGAACGCACAATACAGGAGCCAAATAAAAGGACTTTTTTTTTAATATTTCTAGGTACACAGCCGTGTACTACAAGGTCAGACGGTGGATATTAACAGCACGTATATAAAAGAGTTTTGCAGGCACGCAGAATGCACAGTACAGGTGCCAAATAAAAGGACTTTTTTTAAATATGTCTGATTACACAGCCGTGTACTAACAGGTCAGACGGTGGGTATTAACACCACGTATATAAAAGAGTTTTGCAGGCACGCAGAACGCACAATACAGGTGCCAAATAAAAGGACTTTTTTTAAAATATTTCTAGGTATACAGCCGTGTACTAACAGGTCAGACGGTGGGTATTAACAGCACGTATATAAAAGAGTTTTGCAGGCACGCAGAACGCACAGTACAGGTGCCAAATAAAAGGACTTTTTTTAAATATGTCTGATTACACAGCCGTGTACTAACAGGTCAGACGGTGGGTATTAACAGCACGTATATAAAAGAGTTTTGCAGGCACGCAGAACGCACAATACAGGAGCCAAATAAAAGGACTTTTTTTTAAATATGTCTGATTACACAGCCGTGTACTAACAGGTCAGACGGTGGGTATTAACAGCAGGTATATAAAAGAGTTTTGCAGGCACGCAGAACGCACAGTACAGGTGCCAAATAAAAGGACTTTTTTTAAAATATGTCTGATTACACAGCCGTGTACTAACAGGTCAGACGGTGGTATTAACACCACGTATATAAAAGAGTTTTGCAGGCACGCAGAACGCACAATACAGGTGCCAAATAAAAGGACTTTTTTTTTAATATTTCTAGGTACACAGCCGTGTACTACAAGGTCAGACGGTGTGTATTAACACCACGTATATAAAAGAGTTTTGCAGGCACGCAGAACGCACAATACAGGTGCCAAATAAAATTACTTTTTTTTTTAAATATTTCTAGGTACACAGCCGTGTACTACCAGGTCAGACGGTGTGTATTAACACCACGTATATAAAAGAGTTTTGCAGGCACGCAGAACGCACAATACAGGTGCCAAATAAAAGGCCTTTTTTTTAAATATGTCTGATTACACAGCTGTGTACTAACAGGTCAGATGGTGGGTATTAACAGCACGTATATAAAAGAGTTTTGCAGGCACGCAGAACGCACAGTACAGGTGCCAAATAAAAGGACTATTTTTTAAATATGTCTGATTACACAGCCGTGTACTACAAGGTCAGACGGTGTGTATTAACACCACGTATATAAAAGAGTTTTGCAGGCACGCAGAACGCACAATACAGGTGCCAAATAAAAGGACTTTTTTTTAAATATGTCTGATTACACAGCCGTGTACTAACAGGTCAGACGGTGGGTATTAACAGCACGTATATAAAAGAGTTTTGCAGGCACGCAGAACGCACAATACAGGTGCCAAATAAAAGGACTTTTTTTTAAATATGTCTGATTACACAGCCGTGTACTAACAGGTCAGACGGTGGGTATTAACACCACGTATATAAAAGAGTTTTGCAGGCACGCAGAACGCACAATACAGGTGCCAAATAAAAGGACTTTTTTTTAAATATGTCTGATTACACAGCCGTGTACTAACAGGTCAGACGGTGGGTATTAACAGCACGTATATAAAAGAGTTTTGCAGGCACGCAGAACGCACAATACAGGTGCCAAATAACAGGACTTCTTTTTAAATATGTCTGAGTACACAGCCATGTACTAACAGGTCAGACGGTGGGTATTTACACCTGGTATACAAAAAGGGTATTGCAGGCACACAGAACCCAGAACACTAAAGCCAAATAAACTGTATTTAAAAAAAAAAAAAGTACACAGCCGTATACTGCCAGATCAGATGGTGCATATACACACTAGGTATATAACTGGGTTTTGCAGCCAAAAAGAACGCAGAACAGTAGTGCCAAATATAGTTTGGTATGTAGCAGAGCACCTAATACACCACTAATGCCTCTCTCTGTCCCTACTCCAGCAGCTATCCCTGAATACAGCAGCCGTTCTCTGTAAAGTCTATATTGTAGTAAAGCTATCACTGTACTGCACTATAGTAGCCCTGATAAGGGCTTTTAATCACGCTCCTGCCTGTCCAACAGCTAAAACCTATCTCTCCCTTCTCCAGCCTCTGTCCCTGACTAAGTTCACGCAGCATATGCGAACGAGCAGGAAGACCTGAGTTATTAATATCCGAGGTCACGTGGTTTTTCCAGCCAATCCATGTAGACGCCGTTTTCGCGCTGCCAGCGTGCTCCGCGGGCCTGCCATACCCCCCCTGCATGGTGATTGGTGGAAAAAGAGCGCCAGGGAAGGTGGGAGGGGAAACGAATTCTAAGTGTGCCATCGCCGTTATACTCGATCGAAATCGAGTATGCCGAATAGCGTAGTATTCGATCGAATACCGGCTCGATCGAACACTACTCGCTCATCTCTATTAATAAGTAATATAAGTTTTGAAACTTCGTTGAGAAATAAACATTTGTTTGTTTTCATTTCACAAAGTATTAGCGAAACTTTCAGCATCAGTTTCTTGGACACTAATAGGGAAATGTGCCTATCACTTATGAAACTGGTGTAAAGTAGAACTGGCTTGCCTATAGCAACCATTAAGATTTCACCTTTCATTTTCCAAAGGAGCTGTCAAAAATGAAAGGTGGAATCTGGTTGGTTGATATGGGCAACTAAGCCAGTTCTACTTTACACCAGTTTCATAAATGACCCCAATGGTGTCTGTGGCTTGTGACGACTTGAGTAGTTCAAGTGTGAATTTTCTATATCAAATGAGGTAGTTTTCGTATGTCCAGTATTGTTGAGATAGGAAACTACAAACATAAGCTCACCCCTTTAAAAATGTTTTATGAGCCTCCAAGTAATAGGGAGAGAGCAGCAGAACTGGTTGAAACATGCAAACTCAAAGTAGGGGAAATAAGCGTTTTTGGTGGATTGAGTACCATTTTGTCTTGTTTAGTCATCAAGACCTAACCTGCTAAGGGGCACATATTGATGAAGTTCTCAGTAGCACAGAACAGTGGTCAGCAGCACAGAAGACTGGTCAACAGCACAGAAGACTGGTCAGCAGCACAGAAGAGTGCTCAGCAGCAAAGAAAAGTGCTCAGCAGCACTGAAGGGTGATCAGCAGCATGGAAGGGTGTTCTGCAGCACAGGAGGGTGGTGAGCATCACAGGAGAAATGTCAGTAGCACAGGTGAGTGGTCAGCAGCACAGAAGCGTGATCAGAAGCACGGTCAGTAGCATGGGAACCTCATGGATGCTAAAAATAGTCTGAAGTGGCATAAAAATGTAATCAAGCCAATGGTATGAGTTATGGGGAGAAGGGAGCAGTGCAATCTTTATCTGATTGGTACACTGTGACACAGGGTTACCATGTATGCTAGCGGCCTGCACTCTTGCGTACTGGCTGCAGTTGACATGTTTCCATGTATGCTGGTTGCCCTGGTTTTGTGTGAGGGCTTCCGTTGGTGTGCATGAACTAATCCCTGTGATGTATGCTACCTACATTTGTTCATGTAAGGGTAAAAGTTTTCTTGGTCTGTATGTCTGAACATCAGGTAGTCAGGTGTCTTAATCACTCGGCTATTTAGACCTGTGACCAGTGTGCCTCGGAGATCAGTCTGTCTTTGGTCTCCAGGAAAGCTGTGTGCAGAGTGTGTGATCCTGACCAGAATATTTTTGACTTCTACTCTGAACTGTGTGGTCATTCTGATTGTTCATCAATTGTTCAGTTATAACTAGGGGTGTAGGGACTAGGTGCACACACTGAGCCATCATAGGGACTGTCGACCAGTTGGGGGTTGCCGTTTAGGGCAGATAGGGACAGTGGTCGCTGTTCCCCACCTTTATGTCCAGTTTGATTCTGATTATCTTTGTATCTTGTACCATCTGTGTAATAAAGTATTCATTCATGCATATTGTGTTTCTATATATCTTGTCTGCATCCTCTTGGGATATGTACAGTTTTCCTAACTCCTGAAAATGACAGATACATGTGGAACGTGCTGCCCCCCCAGGGCCCTATTATGTCCCAGGTGTAATGGAAATAGTGTGGTACGGCCTATATGTCTCTTTATGTGTCATGGTGCTCCTATCTGGATACAGGATGTGATCCTGACCAGAATATTTTTGACTTCTACTCTGAACTGTGTGGTCATTCTGATTGTTCATCGATTGTTCAGTTATAACTAGGGGTGTAGGGACTAGGTGCACACACTGAGCCATCATAGGGACTGTCGACCAGTTGGGGGTTGCCGTTTAGGGCAGATAGGGACAGTGGTCGCTGTTCCCCACCTTTATGTCCAGTTTGATTCTGATTATCTTTGTATCTTGTACCATCTGTGTAATAAAGTATTCATTCATGCATATTGTGTTTCTATATATCTTGTCTGCATCCTCTTGGGATATGTACAGTTTTCCTAACTCCTGAAAATGACAGATACATGTGGAACGTGCTGCCCCCCCAGGGCCCTATTATGTCCCAGGTGTAATGGAAATAGTGTGGTACGGCCTATATGTCTCTTTATGTGTCATGGTGCTCCTATCTGGATACAGTGGGACCCCAGGCTTTGGCTCCGTAGCATTAAAAAAGGGAATAATAAGGGAATGAAGACTTGAATAAACTTGCATCCACATGATTTGCATGCTTTCTTTTGGTTCCAGCAGGCTTTAGCATAAATTGGCAGGCAAACTTAATAACTCGACTTTCTCTCTTTTTCTGCTATACTGACAGGCTTGCTTAAAGGGGTTGTCCGGGTTCAGAGCTGCCTGATGTTAGGATCGCTGGATGCTGGATCGCTCAGGGCAAGGGCACTTTTGTTTGTAAGCATATATTGCCGGGCGGACGCTCTAATGGGCTGGCTTTAGCGCAGCCCTAGCCGCTTTACTGGCTATGGCAGCGCTAAAGCCCGCCCATCAGTGTCAGTGACGTCACCTGGCTCACTGCTGGGCGGAAGCCTCCTCCTGGCAGAGCCCGGTACGTCACAGGAACCGGGATAAATGCCTTTACCCTGCGTGATTTAGCGCAGGGCAAAGGAGGGCATCGGAGCATGAGATGCTCCAATGCTAACATCAGGCAGGCTGCCTGGGTGAAATTAAGGGTATGTCCGGGTTCAACTCTGAACCCGGACAACCCCTTTAAATACTTTGCTTTCTTGCTCTGTGCTGGACTAAACTCTGCTTAAGTCTGGTTTTCTGTACTTAGGGTCTGTTCTGGTATCCTTGGATGGGGTGACGTCAACTTCTATTCCCCTGCTGACACTCAGTAAAACTTATCTTCAGCCGAAGAATTAGGCTACATGCACACATCAGTGTTCGGTCAGTGATTTCCATCAGTGATTTTTGAGCCAAAGCCAGAACTGGACCCTCCACAGACATAAGGTATAAAGGAAAAATCTGCTCCTGTTCTGTGTTTAGAGCTGCACCTGGTTTTGGCTCAACAATCATTGATGGAAATCACTGACCGAACACTGATGTGTGCATGTAGCCTTATTCCTCTTGCTGATTTCTCTTATGGTGACCGAAGAACGATTTCCTCTGGTCCCTATGGCTTCCAGACATCTGCTTCCATGATCAGCAGAGCTTAAAGGGGTTGTCCGGGTTCAAAGCTAAACCTGGACATACCCAGTATTTCACCCAGGCAGCCCGCCTGACAACAGCCTCGTGCATTTCATGCTCCGATGCCCTCCCTTGCCCTGTGCTGACTAGACTCCAACTAGAACTAACTGGAACTGTCTGCCCCTCCATAGCCAGGAGTGTGTGTGTGGTTGGGGCAGGGGGGATGGAATAGTGAGTTCCATTCTCTCTAACTATAGCTCTGCCATTTACACTGCCACCTGCTGGTGAACCAGGCATATTACATTGTAAGGAATCACTCACTTGACCAGTGTAAAGAGGCAGGGACACCACAAAGTTCATCAAAGTCCTCTTTATTTAGGCTTCAAAGTTGGTACAGCCGATAAGTCCGGATCGCAGCCAGGTCAAACAAACACAGCACACCTTGTCAGTGTTACCTCACACTGACTGATTTCTTCCCCAGACTGAGACACACCTAACTCCAGCAGCAAGGTTAAATAGGAATCCTGGACATGAGCATGCCCCAAGTCCCAGACTGGAGTATCGGGAAAAGGCACCCACCCAGCACATTGCCTGTTCCCAGTAAAAGCCAGACACAGAAAAGCTGGAACCAGCTATGCTAAATATAAAGGTGTTCACTGACTACCTCAGTGGATACACAATCTGCTGGCCTTTGCTCCATCAGGGAAGGAAACACCTTGGTGACACACTCCCAATGCAAACAAAACCTCT
This sequence comes from Rhinella marina, assembly GCA_900303285.1. Lineage (NCBI taxonomy): Eukaryota > Metazoa > Chordata > Amphibia > Anura > Bufonidae > Rhinella > Rhinella marina. Next base: position 93,568 of record ONZH01005012.1, read on the forward strand.
ATTAGAATGCTTCCTGCAGCATTCTGGGTGGCACACATCTCCCCTCGAAAATGGCACCTGTCACTGCCTCACAACATGTACTAACAGTTGCATAGTAATCATAGCATTGCACAATGTGGAGGATCTGGACATAAATACAAAGATTATTATTTAAGGTAGCCCATTAAAGACAGTAGCAGGGTGTAGGAATGGTAACACCTCTCTGGGGTGTTACACATGTGTCTCCAAGTGTCAACCAGATTGAAAATGTGAAGAGATTTTGCTATATGAGAGAGGGCCTTAAGAGACAGCGAGGGGCGCTACTGTATTTCATTGTTATGTAACTTTACTCTTATTTACCATTGATAATTGAAGAATTTTTTAAAATGGTTTTTCATTTTAAAAAGAAAAAAATCATTGGAGTTTTTATGTTAAACTTTTTTTTAAAGATTTCCTAGGTGATTTTAAAACTTAAAAAATTGTATTTTTTTTAAAAATTAAATCATACAGTTTTCACGCTGGCCCATAGACCTAAAATATGTCAAGTAGGACATTGTACAGGTGTAGTATATAGAATGAAGTATATAAAATAAAAGGGGGAGAATATATAGGCTCACCTATTATAAATGGTGGCTCCTGTGCTTTCTATACACAGGTGTTATCTGTCATTGTAATCCTGCCTGTGATTATAAGCAGATGGCTTCTGAAAAATTATCTGTACAGAACAGGAAGTCTAGAAATATAATGAGGCTCAGTAGTTAACGTGAAAGCTGCACAATTTTAAGATATCTTTTTTTTTAATATACACAGGAAAATTTGAACACTCATCAAAAATTTGTTTAAAAAATCTGGAAAATGTGATTTAAATAATAGGTCATTATCTAAAGACACATTCCCCTTAAGAAACTGTTCAAATAAATATTAAACCAATATTTAATCAGCAATAATTAGCTAAATGGGGAATGAACAATACATCTATGCAGTACTAGGGAGTTTATGTCTTGTATGTTTCCATTATTATTGGGCATCTACACATAATACAGTACAGTGCTGACCTCTAGTGGACAAATAGATTACACTTAATTCTTACAATATTTGTTAGTAGGGTGACCTGACAATATGCACATCCTGCTATAGGGGAAATTGTACACACGTATGCACAACTCTCAATCATACCTTATGGAAAAACTTTATAAGTTACACATATTCTGATTGCTCCTTTGTAGCAGCTCTACAGTTTGATTAAGAGTCAATAATCTTGATCAGAGTTGCCATCCAACCAGAAATTACTGCACAGTCCATACAAATAGGCAATCTTTTTTCTTGTATCCATTAAAAAAATACAGATGTGTCTATTTTTTATGAGGCTGAGGGTACATAAGCACTTATGTGGTAATTATTATTATTTCATAGTCCCCAGTTAATACTGTGTAGGAAGGCACAAAGGACCTTGGTTGATATTAGATATGTGTCAACCAAGGTTCCTGGCCTCGGTGAAGTAGGAGCCAGTATTTCAGGTGTCAGCGACAGTAGGTGGTTGACACTTTGTTTATTTAGTGTGGCTGTGAATAGCTGATCCGGGACTCTGATCCCGGCTGGAAAAAAAACATTTTTTGTTTTTTTCTTTTTATAAGAGGGGGCACAGAGGGCTTTAGTACTGTGAAGGGGGGTACAATGGGCAATACTAATATAAAGGGGACACAGAAGTCATTACTACAATAATGGTTATACAGAGGGCATTATTACTACAAAGGGGGCACAGAGGGCAATAATACTAGATAGGGTCACAGAGGGCAATGCTACTACAAAGGGGGCACAAAGGGCAATACTACTACAAAGGGGGAACAGAGGTCATTACTACTATGAGGGCATTACTGCTACAATGGGGGCCCAAAGGGCATTGCTACAATAAAGGTGGCACAGAAGGCATTATTACTACAAAGAGGCACAGAGGGCAATATTACTACAAAGTGGGCACAGAGGGCAATACTTCTACAAATGGGACACAGATGGCAATAATACTACAAAGAGGGGCACAGAGGGCAATACTTTTACAATTGGGGATCAAAGGGCAACAATACTACAAAGGGGGCACAGAGGACAATTTTTACTTTTGAATTACAGGAACATCTGTTCTGCAGTGAAATTTTTATTAACACTTCATTTTTTATGTTTAATTCTATCTACTACTTGCAGGTATTTGATGTATCCATGGGGGCAAAATTCTTGCCATCCATAGCCAATATTTACATGGCATGGTGGGAGAGTCAGTGCCTGTTTGCAGACACAAATACTTATTCGGGGTGCATTAGGTGGTATGGCCGCTATATCGATGACCTCCTGTTTGTCTGGTCTGGACACAGAATGGCCATACCCCCCTTTGGATTATTTTTAAATAACAATAGTCATTCTCTCTCCTTCACCATTCATCATGATTCTCAGTCAATTTTATTTTTAATTTTTTTGTTTAAAAGGGAACTCTGACAAACATCTTGTATCTACCAGTACCTTCAGAAAAGAGACTGCAGGAAATACAACTCTCCTTTCTGATTCCTGTCACCCAGCACATGTGACTAAAAACATTTCTAGAGGAGAGATGGTTAGAGCCAGTCGTTTCTTTAACCTGGAGAGTGAAATATTCTCTGCCAGATGGCGGATGAAGAACTATTCCCCACATTCTATCAATATGGATGACATGGATATAAAGTCTGTAACACGCATGGCACCTACTCTGCAATAAAAAATTTGCCCTAGTCTTTTCCATTACCGCGCTTCCTCAAAACCGGTTTGGTTACGCCACAAAGTAGGTTTTATATGTGGCCAGAATATATGCATATGTTGCAATTATATGATGGTTACTCATTCTAAGGTGAATCATAAACAGCATCAGATTAAGCAATATATTCATTACAACACTGACGATGCAGTCTATCTGATAACATGCGGGGAATGTTCTGTGCAGTAAGTGGGTTGCACCACAAATGCAAATGGTTTACAGCACCAGCTCGAGGGGGCGATCACAAGAGAAAAGTGTAGAGTTGAGAAACATTTTGGAAGTTTCAACTCGGCAGTTGTGCCCCTACTGGACTAAACAGGAAACATGATTTAACTTTGAAATATGTTTTATTTTGAAATGAGTGTCTTTTGTTTCTTGTGTTTTTTCTTACTTATTTTTTTTTTTATTCACCATGATATGGACTCCACTCTACTTTTTTCTTTCATATCCTGATATTGATAACATCTGATATCTGATTGTAGGCAGTCCGCTACATCACTGTGGGTTGTATACACTTCAGAGCAGTACCATCATTCTCACAGTAAACGGTGCCAGCAGTTCAGATGTATTTCTATATATGAGAACAGTCCCAGTAAGAGGACCGAAATGTCGCTATGTGGGTGAATAAAGGACAACACATTTTTTCACCACCTAGATATACTACAGATTTTTAAAGAATTTGTTTGCAAATTTGATCAATAACAAAAGTTCATCTCAATACAATAATTTACTGTTATTTATCCTTTGTTGGCAATGACAGAGGTCAAACATTTTCTGTAAGTCTTCACAAGGTTGGCACACGCTGTTGCTGGTATGTTGGCCCATTCCTCCATGCAGATCTCCTCTAGAGCAGTGATGTTTTGGGGCTGTCGCTGGGCAACACGGACTTTAAACTCCCTCCAAAGGTTTTCTTTTTCTTTTCAAATTCTTTTTATTATTTGTATATAAACATATGCAAAGACAATAGGCATTACACAAAAAACAAAGTGATCTGTGAAGACCACCCGAAGTTTACAGCATCCGCCTTGAAAGGTATCTGAGTCTATCATGAAGGCAATGAAACACTGAGAAGGTGCGCACACGGAACCATTTCTATGATAAACTGAAGGAGCAGATGATGAATAAACAATACCTAGTAATCGCTTATATATAAGCAATTAGATAATTGATCAAATGGATAGGGAGAGGGTATTGGGTAAATAGTAGGAGAGAGGTAAGGAGGGTGAGGGGGGGAAGTGGTACGGGTCCCTCGTAGCGACCATCGAGAGAGAAGATCCGCAGGTTATGTGAGATGACTATTTGCAGGCTTCCTTCAGATGTCAGGGAGAGGGGGAATGGAAGAAACTCCACATTTTTAATCTCCAGTAGAAAACTGTCTATATGTCACCCAAGGAAGCCAAGTAGTTTTAAAAGCAGGATGTGTTTTGGAGTCCCAGCTAGTCAATTCTTCTAAGCGATAGATGGCATCTACTCTATCCTGCCATTGTCTAAGCGTTGGGGGAGTATTAGACTTCCAGAAGGTAGGGATCAGTATTCTAGCAGCGGCTAACATATGTCTGGTCAGTTTTTGAACATGAGGGGGAGATTTGTCATGAAATAAATGAAGCAAGCATACCTCTGGTAATAGTGGGAGGTTGATGTGCAGTATTCGGTTAATTTGTGAAATCACGGTGGTCCAATAAGGGCATATACGTGGACAGGTCCACCACATGTAGAAATAAGTACCAGGATGCTCTGCGCACCTCCAGCATCGAGGATCGTAACTGGGATTGTATTTATTTAATAAGATTGGAGTTAGATGCCATCTTGTTAGGGTTTTATACCCACTTTCCTGCATTCTTACACATTTAGAAACTTGTTTAGTGGCTTTAAAAAGAACGTCAATGTCAGTAGGCGAGAATGTCCTGGTAAGGTCTTTTTCCCAGGCCTCTATAAATGGGAGGGGTGTTGGAGTGGACGGTGTTATAAGAAGCTTATTCAATGTGGAAACCACTTTCTTGGGAGGCCTAAGTTGAGAAAGCATTGTTTCAAACTTTGTCATGGGTCTTTTCATATTCACTCCCTTTAGGATCTTCCTGAGGGAGGTAGCAAACTTGTAATAAACCAGGGTAGGTATAGAAGAGCAGTGTAATGTCTACGCTAATTGGGCACATAAGGGAATCGTGCCAGTTTCAGTGACTGCATCTATCCGAATGGTACTGGAGCATATTTCTCTGGGAATGGTGGAGTTATATATAGGATCATCACTGAAGATCGGGTCTTTAACCTGTAGAAGAGGAGATGGAAAAGGGGCACAAGTCTTTCGTACGTTGCCCATTCCCCAAGTCCTAATAGTTTCATTTATTAGTAAGTTGTCTCCTAGAGAACGAGGGGGAACTGGATTATCAGAAAATATAATGTGTTGAAGTGGGAACCGCAGTATGTCTTCTTCTATTTGGACCCATAATTTGTAGGGGGGTCTCCTACACTAATCTATTATTTTATGTAAGTGCACTGTCTGTACAAACGTTTGGGGAGATGGCAAATCAATCCCTCCATAACGCCGCGGGAGCTGGAGAATATCACATCTAATTCTGGGTTTTTTAGAGTCCCAGATATATTTAGAGAAAATCTTATTTAGGTTGGCAAAAAATATATTTGGTATATGTATTGGTACAGACTGAAGCTAATAAGTAACTTTAGGCCAGGTAAGACATTTTGCTATGTTCTTCCTCCCGAACCATGATATATACGGTGTAGGCCAAGCTGCTAGGGTCGTAGTAATGGATTGTAATAATGGTGGGAAGTTAAGCTTATATAGCTGACTAAGCTCAGGGGAGATTTTAATGCCCAAAAACTTGATGGATGATTGGGACCAGTCAAAGGGCGAATTACTGGAGGTCTGGGAAGCCTGTTTAGAAGGAAGGGAGATATTAAGGACTTGGGATTTACTCATGTTGACCTTAAAATTGGAAATTGCACCAAACTCAGAGAAAAGATGTTCTATCACTGGCAGAGAGGACACAGGATCTGTGAGTATCAATAGTATTTCATCAGCGTAGGCAGCAGCTTTGTGTTCCCTACCCCCACAGGCAACCCCCTTAACCTCTGGGTTTTGTCTTATTTTTTGTAGCAAGGTTTCCATCATAAGTACAAAGAGCAATGGAGAGAGAGGGCAACCCTGCCTGGTGCCATTGGAGATGGAGAACACAGGGGATAGTATTTCATTGACCATCACCATAGCCGAAGGAGCCACGTACATCATAAAGATGGCAGAGATGAAACTCAATGGAACACCGAAAGCTTCAAGTGCTGAACGCAGGTAGTACCAGTCCACTCAGTCAAATGCTTTTTCAGCGTCAGTACTCAGTAGTGCCAGAGGCTTCTTAGTGCCTTTTGCATGTGCAATCAGCTGTGAGACTCTGTATATATTATTCTTGCCCTCTCTGCCAGCAACAAAACCATCCTAGTCAGGGGCTATGAGAGAGGGAAGAATGCTTTGAAGTCTTTGGGCTAAGATTTTAGCAAACAATTTAAGGTCAATATTGAGCACTGATATGGGTCTATAATTACAACATAAACTCATAAACTGGGGTCTTTCCCATCCTTAGGGATGATAGTGATTTGAGCAAGCTGGGTTTGTTTATAGAAAGGCGCTCCCGACATAGCTGAGTTATAAAGGCTAAGGAGATATGGTGAAAGGACATCCAAAAATGTGGAATAGTAATGTGAAGAAAGTCCATCAGGACCTGGGCATTTATTCTTAGGGGAAGACCTAACTGCTTCCATAATTTCCTGAGGGGAAACTGGGGAGCACAATTTCTGAGACTGTGCTTCTATTATTTGGGGGAGAGAGAGAGAGGAAAGAAAGGTCTTGATCAGACTGTCTCTTTTCTGGAGGTCTACATCCTGCTGATTCGGATTAATGTTATATAATTGAGAGTAATAAGAACAGAACTCCTTCGCAATCACTTTAGTATCATAAACCGATGCACCCGAGGCGTCCTTCAGACTAGCTATGAAGGATTTATCTTTCCTCCTCTTAATTTGCGCAAGCATGAATCTTGTCGGTTTATCCCCATGTGCGTAATGTTTATATTTAGCAAAAAGGTAGGCTTTAGCTGAGTGAAGACTTAAAATGTTCTTTAACTCATCTCTCAGAGAACATAACTCCGATAGGTGAGAGGCCAATAAAGATTTCTTGTGCTGACACTCCAGTCGAGCTACTTTCTGCTGCAAGTCAGAAATCTTTTTGTTCCTTTCCTTATATACATATGCCGAGAGAGATATAAATTCCCCACGGATATGTGCCTTATGTGCTTCCCAGAGTGTCTGCACCGAAACCTCTCCATTATCATTCATTTTAAAGAACTCTTCAAGCCTTTGTTTAATTTTCTGGATATTTTTCTGTGGTTTTAAGAGCAGGTCATTTAGCCTCCAGTTATTGGCAGGGGGAATGGTGTGAGGGATAGTGTATATTACATCCACAAAGGAATGGTCAGACAAGACTTGTGTCTTAATGTCAGATGATAAGCAGTTCTGGATTTGCACATAAGGAAGAAATATATAATCAAGCCTTTGATAAGAGTTATGGGGAGTGATCTGATGTGTATAATCTTTAACTGACGGATGCAAGGTCCGCCAGATATCATCTAGTTTCATGTAGTGTAACAGACGCTTTAACTTTGCCAAAGCTTTATGACTAATAGAAGATTTCCCATTAGAGATGTCAACAGCAGGGTTTAAGGGGTTTTCCAAGTTAAATTTATTGATGACCTATCCTCAGGATGGGTCATCAATATCAGATCGGTGGGGGTCCGGCACCCGGCACCCCCGCCGATCAGCTGTTTCAAGAGGAGGCGCGTGCAGTATCAGCGCTGCCTCCTCTTCACTGTTTACATGCTGGCCGTAATGGGGGTAGTGGTGAGTAGGTGTAATTACACCTAACCACCCCATTCATTTCTATGGGAAGAATCACTTACATAGACTTGTATGGGAACGAGCCTTCCCATTGAAATGAATGGGGCGGTTAGGTGTAATTACACCTACTCACCACTACCCCTGTGTCGGCCAGCATGTACACAGTGAAGAGGAGGCAGTGCTGGTACGGCGCACGCCTCCTCTTCAAACAGCTGATCGGCGGGGGTGCTGGGTGTCGGACCCCCGCTGATCTGATATTGATGACCTATCCTGAGGATAGGTCATCAATATATATAACTCGGAGAACCCCTTTAAACGTCACATTCAGGTCCCCTCCTAATATCAAGGTCCCTTCACTGAAGCCCGATAGCTTCTTTAGGGTGGTGAGAAGCCAAGGAATCTGATCCCTATTTGGTGCATATAAGTTACCTATCATATAAACAGAGTTTTTAATTTCCCTTTTAAGAAATATATAGCGACCCTCCACATCAATTACTTTGTCTAGAAGCTTAAAAGCAGTATGTTTGCTAATCCCAATACTGACCCCTTTCGAGGCGCTGCTCTCTGATCCAGAATGGAACCATTGAGAGTAGAACGTTCTGTTCATAGTGGGGATTTTCGTTCTTTTAAAATGCGTCTCCTGTAATAAGCACATATCTGCCTTAAGTTTCCTGAGAAAGTAGAGAGTTTGACCCCGTTTAGGTGGTGAATTTAATCCCCTAACATTGTAGGAAACAATTTTAATATTAGCCATAATGATACCTGATAGAGGAAAGCGTCAAGTGCTGAAGTGTAGTCGTCAGGAAGCCCGCAACAATTGGGGGGGGGGAGCTAGGGAAGAGGGGAAGGGGGCGAAACAAAAACTGTAAAAGGAACAGACAAATATAGTCAAATAAATGAACAGGTATACCAAATAATGCACAGAAACTAACTAGAACATTTGAGGTCAAACAAATGCCTCATCATGAACCAAGGGCGACAGCCAGTAAGATCTTGGCCATCGAGACCCAGTTTAAAAGCATATAATAAACAATACAACCGGTCAAAGATGGATAACTAATATATATAAACCTTTTAACTGTATGTACACTAATGCAAGAAGCCTAACTAATAAAACTGGTGAACTGGAATTAGTGATGTGTGAGGAGGACTATGACATAGTGGGAATAACTGAGACATGGCTGGATGATGCCTATGACTGGGCAGTTAATGTACAGGGTTACAGTCTGTTTAGAAAGGATCGTCAAAACCGGAGAGGGGGAGGGGTCTGCCTTTATGTAAAGTTCTGTTTAAAGCCCACACTCCGGGAAGATATAAGTGAGGGACATGAAGATGTGGAGTCACTGTGGGTAGAAATACATGGAGCCAAAAAACAATAAAAAAATACTAATAGGACTTTATTATAAACCACCTAATATATCAGAGTCCACAGAAAATCTACTTCTAAATTAAATAGACGAGGAAGCAAAACATAATGAGGTCATTATTATGGAGGATTCAACTACCCAGATATAGACTGGGAAACTGAAACCTGTATATCTCATAAAGGAAATAGGTTCTTGGAAATAACCAAAGACAATTACCTTTCCCAACTGGTTCAGGACCCGACTAGAGGGACGGCCATACTGGACTTAGTATTAACCAATAGACCTGACAGAACAACACATGTGCAGATTGGGGGACACCAGGGAAATAGTGACCATAATATAATAACCTTCCAATTGTCATTCAAAAGAGCGTTTTTTCAGGGAGGAACAAAAATACCAAACTTCAAAAAAGCAACATTTTGCCAACTAAGAGAGGCCATAGGTCTAACTAACTGGGACAAAGTCCTCAAAAATAAAAATACAGCCACAAAATGGGAGATTTTTAAAAGCATCTTAATATCTATTTGTGAGAGGTACATTCCTTATGGGAATAAAAGATTAAGGATTAGGAACAAGAAAAAACAATGTGGATAAATAGAACTGTAAAGACAGCAATAAATGACAAAAAGAAAGCATTTAAATCACTAAAACAGGAGGGGAGCGAGGAAGCATTGAAAAACTATAAGGAAAAAAATAGAATATGTAAAAGACAAATAAAAACAGCCAAACTAGAGACCGAGAGATTAATCGCCAAAGAGAGTAAAACTAACCCTAAAATGTTCTTTAATTATATAAATAGTAAAAAGTATAAACCTGAAGGTGTCGGCCCCTTACAGAGTAATGAGGGGGGAGTTGCAGAGAGCGATGAGGAGAAAGCAAAGCTACTAAATATTTTTTTCTCCACTGTATTCACTGAGGAAAATAAACTGTCAGATGAAATGCAGAATATAAAAGTAAATTCCCCATTAAAAGTGCCCTGTCTGACCCAGGAAGAAGTAGAGCTGTGTCTTAAAAAGATTAAAATAGACAAATCGCCAGGACCAGATGGCATACACCCCTGTATCCTAAGAGAATTAAGTAATGTCATCGCCAGACCCTTATTTCTGATATTTAAGGACTCTATACTGACAGGGAGTGTTCCACAGGATTGGCGCATAGCAAATGTGGTGTCAATATTCAAAAAGGGTCCAAAAACAGAGCCTGGGAACTATAGGCCGGTAAGTTTAACATCTGTTGTGGGTAAACTGTTTGAGGGTTTTCTAAGAGATGCTATTTTGGAGTACTTCAATGAAAATAAGCAAATAACTCCATATCAGCATGGCTTCATGAGGGATCGGTCATGTCAAACCAATTTAATGAGTTTCTATGAGGAGGTAAGTTCTAGACTGGACCGCGGCGAATCAATGGATGTCGTATATCTGGACTTCTCCAAAGCATTTGACATGGTACCACAAAAAAGGTTAGTATATAAAATGGGAATGCTTGGCCTGGGAGAAAATGTCTGTATGTGGGTAAGTAACTGGCTCAGTGATAGAAAACAGAGGGTGGTTATTAACAATACACACTCAGATTGGGTCACTGTCACTAGTGGGGTACCACAGGGGTCAGTATTGGGCCCTATTCTCTTCAATATATTTATTAATGATCTTGTAGAAGGCTTGTACAGTAAAATAGTAATTTTTGCAGATGACACTAAACTGTGTAAAGTAATTAACACAGAAGAGGACAGTACACTGCTACAGATGGATCTGGATAGACTGGAGGCTTGGGCAGAGAAGAGGCAAATGAGGTTTAACACTGACAAATGTAAGGTTATGCATATGGGAAGGAATAATGCAAGTCACCAGTACATACTGAATGGTAAAACATTGGGTAACTTTGACATGGAAAAGGACCTAGGAATTTTAGTGAACAGCAAAGTAAGCTGTAGAAACCAGTGTCAGACAGCTGCTGCCAAAGCCAATAACATAATGGGTTGCATCAAAAGAGGCATAGATGCCCGTGATGAGAACATAGTCTGGCCACTTTACACATCACTAGTCAGACCACACATGGAGGACTGTGTACAGTTCTGAGCTCCTGTGAACAAGGCAGACATAGCTCAGCTGGAGAGGGTTCAGAGGAGGGCAACTAAAGTCATAACTGGAATGGGTGGACTACAGTACCCAGAAAGAGGCTTATTCACTTTAGAAAAAAGACGACTGAGGGGAGATGTAATAACTATGTATAAATATATCAGAGGTCAGTACAGAGATCGCTCCCATCATCTATTTATCCCCAGGACTGTGACTGTGACGAGGGGACATCCTCTGCGTCTGGAGGAAAGAAGGTTTGTACACAAACATAGAAGAGGATTCTTTACAGTAAGAGCAGTGAGACTATGGAACTCTCTGCCTGAGGAGGTGGTGATGGTAAGTTCACTATAAGAGATCAGGAGGGGCCTGGATGTATTTCTGGAGGGTAATAATATTACAGGTTATAGTTACTAGAGAGGGGTCGTTGATCCAGGGAGTTATTCTGATGCCTGATTGGAGTCGGGAAGGAATTTTTTTCCCTAAAGTGGGGAAAATTGGCTTCTACCTCACAGGGTTTTTGCCTTCCTCTGGATCAACTTGTAGGAAAACAGGCCGAACTGGATTGACAGATGTCTTTTTTCAGCCTTATAAACTATGTTACTATGTTACCTGAGGGGTTAGGTCATGTGTAGGGATGAGCGAACTTTTGAAAAGTTTGGTTCGGTTCTCTTCGGCGAACTTTCTTGAATTTCGGATTCGTACGAATCGAACCTAAAACGAACCTTGCTATAACGGTTGAATAATTCCTTCTACAATAATGGGAGTCAGATAGGTTACAGTTTCGTTTACTTGCAGTTGCTATTACAATGAAAAAAGTGGAAAAAATCCAAGTGACTTCAACAATGGCGACGCAAAATATACGCATATTTGAGAATTTACACTAATGTGTACGCTAATGCGAACATTCCCGCACAAATAACGAACATACAGTGTAATGTCAAAGGTGCGCTACTTAACTGAATATGTACGCATTAGCGTACGCATACACTGCATCTGCGAACATTCCTACTCAAGTAACGAACATAGAGTGTAGCGTTGCCAATTGTACGCTACTTAACTGAATTTGTACGCATTAGCGTACATTCTCAATAAATATGCGTATATTTTGCATCGCCGTTATTTTAACCAGATTCGTTACGAACTTTCTTAAAATTCGGTTCGGTGACGAACCGAACTTTTGGGAAAGTTCGTAACGAATCTGGTTCGTTACGGTTCGGTTCGCTCATCCCTAGTCATGTGATATTTTTGTAGAGCCGATCGTTATGGATGCCGCAATTTCAAACATGTCTGTTTTCCTTTTTTTTTTTTTTTTTTTTAATTTTATGTGTTTTATTTTGGGAAAGGGGCTTTTTGTACGTGAAACTTTATTTATTTTTTTCATTATGGAAAACGCTTTTTTTTTGGACCCCAGCTTCTGGGAGTCTGATTCCCGCTGCAGTATATTACAAAAATTTGTGTTTTGTAATGTATTGGCTGTCAGCTTCGATGCTTACGGCCTGCATGTGAGACCCAGCCTCAGGGGCTGGATCTCACAGGCTTCCGTAGAAGGCAGTCCCGATGCCTATGGATTGCATCAGGGCTTCCTTCTGTGATATCGGATCACTGCATTGTGGGGACCTGATGGTGAAGCTGAGGGCACCAGTACCCTCCAAAAACCCAGTGCATGCTGCGATCAGCTTTGATCGCGGCATACAAGGGGTTAATACGCCAGCATTGGTGTTTTCACCAATATCGGCGTATGCAGCAGGGGTCGAGCTATCTGTGACTGCCAGACTCCTGCTGCTGATTGGGCAGGTGCAGCTTCTGCACCTGCCTGATCGCCATGATGTACATGTACTGTGCTGGTCCTTTAGGGGGATTAAGTGGGTTCCGCAAAAATTGTGGAATGCATCCAAGTGCAATATTCCCTGCAGGAGGCCTAACACTACTATTTCTATTTCTATTGATTGAGAAGGGGGAGCACGACGGACACTTTTGATATAAGAACAGTAGAAAAGTGGAATAAGATGGAAAAATGATGAAACTCTGCAGAGAGGCACCATGGCTGAAAGACGTTATCATGGCAGTTCTATGCAATAAGGACATCACTGGACGGTGTGCTAAATGTCATATTACTTTCTGTTCTTCTTCACTGCTAGGACTTGGTGGGTTTCTTATACTTGGTTTATCAATGACAGTGTCTGTAAACCGCTGCAGAATATGTCACCGCTATGTATGTTAGGAAATAATGAGATGAATAATACATTTGTCACGGACCTTGCCTGTTTAGGACCTGCCATGCCTGAGGTAAATGATGACTCAATAGGCAAGAGTTCACAATCAATCTTACCTGTGTTCACCACCAACAAGTTGTGCCAAGGATAAATGATCAAAGTACAAGGAGGGAGATTTATTAAGACCAGCACTTTCTGCTCCTGTGGAGGACACACCTGATTCAATTGTGGAATGTCACTATCTCCTATAAATTCAGCAATCACCTTTCAGAATAAAGTCATGCAAAAAGGGACACCAGCCTGACATGGTTGTGTGAATGGGGGCGTTGCATAGCATTGTGTGAATGGGGGCAGGTGAATATTTAGAGCATATGACAGAGAGGATGGTGTGACCCTGGCCGTCAATAGAACAAAGCATCCTTGCCTCCCAGATGATTTGCACAGTGACTTAAAATTAGTGGCATCCTCTTATCCAACTGTATTTTAGTTCACTAGTGCACAAGGCCTGAAGCCCATGAGGAAGTGCAGGCAGTCACAATGCGATGACACAATCGTGAACACCTTTGCCAAGGCTCTGGTAGTAGTGATGACATGTCATTGCACCAGGACATTGGGGTCGCAATAACTTTACAATGTACACTTGCACAGGGACGTAGTGAACTCAGGCTGACATAGGCATGTATCCAACAGATTGAAGAAAAGAGCGGAACAGATGTGCATGAGGATAATGGGAACTAGACAGGGGCCTAGGATAACTACTGTGGGAAGAATAAGGGGCCTATGGTAATTACTAGGGGCACTAGACATGGGCCTAGGATAAATACTGCGGGAAGAATAAGGGGCCTATGTTAGTTAGGAAATGCTATTGGATAGGGCTGGAAGGGCACTAGACATGGGCCTAGGATAAATACTGCGGGAAGAATAAGGGCCTATGGTAATTACTAGGGGCACTAGAGGGCCACATGGGCCTAGGATAAATACTGCGGGAAGAATAAGGGCCTATGGTAATATTAGACAGGGCCTAGGATAAATACTAATATAGGGCATGGTAAGTTACTATGACTAATGGGGCCTAGGATATATACTGCGGGAAGAAGAATAAGGGGCCTATGGTAATTATTAGGGGCACTAGACAGGGCCTAGGAGCGGGAAGAATAAGGGGCCTATGTTAGTTATTATTAGAGACACTAGACAGGGGCCTAGGATAACTACTGCGGGAAGAATAAGGGGCCTATGGTAATTATTAGGGGCACTAGACAGGGGCCTAGGATAACTACTGCGGGAAGAATAAGGGGCCTATGGTAATTACTAGGGGCACTAGACATGGGCCTAGGATAAATACTGCGGGAAGAATAAGGGGCCTATGTTAGTTATTAGATACACTAGACAGGGGCCTAGGATAACTACTGCGGGAAGAATAAGGGGCCTATGGTAATTATTAGGGGCACTAGACAGGGGCCTAGGATAACTACTGCGGGAAGAATAAGGGGCCTATGGTTAATTATTAAACTTAGGGGCGGGAAGATAACTAGGGCACTAGACAGGGCCTAGGATAACTTATTAGGGCACTAATAAGGGGCTAGATATTACGGGCACTATGAAGAATGGGGCCTATAATAGGGGACTGCGGGAAGATATAAGGGGCCTAATACTGCGGTAAGATTAAGGGGCCTATGGTAATTAGGGCACTAGACAGGGGCCTAGGATAACTACTGCGGGAAGAATAAGGGGCCTATGGTAATTATTAGGGGCACTAGACAGGGGCCTAGGCCTAGGATAACTACTGCGGGAAGAAAAAAGGGCTAGGCACTAGACTAGGCGGGAAGAATAAGGGGCCAATGGTAATTATTAGGGGCACTAGACAGGGGCCTAGGATAACTACTGCGGGAAGAATAAGGGGCCTATGGTAATTATTAGGGGCACTAGACAGGGGCCTAGGATAAATACTGCGGGAAGAAAAAAAGGGCCTATGGTAATTATTAGGGGCACTAGACAGGGGCCTAGTTTAAAGGGTTTCTGTCACCAGTTTTGGGCATATAAAACAGGATGACATTTGCAATGTGCAAATGTCACCTGATGCCCAAACTGCTAATCATTTTTTTACTGGTGTCCCCGTTTTTGTAAAAAATCAACTTTTGTGATATGCAAATTAATCTTACTAGGTGCAAGGGGCGGTAACCCTGCACCTAGTAGCGCTGTTTCCCTACCTTTATTCACGCCCCCTTGCTTGTGATGGACAGGGCCAGGCAGCTCGCTCTATCTGCTCCTGGCCCTGTCCGTGCTGGAAATCCTGCGCCTGCGCCGTGCGGACTTCATTTGGTGCAGGCGCAGTGAGTGCCGCTGGCTGCCGGGCTCCCGGCTTCCTCACTGCGCCTGCGCCGCCTTCTCTTCCGGGTGTAGTGTGACGTCATCGGCGCAGGTGCAGTGAGGAAGCCGGGAGCCAGTGGCCTATGGTAGTTATTAGGGGCACTAAACAGGGGCCTAGGATAACTACTGTGGTCAAAATAAGGAATAGAGATGAGAGAGTAGTGTTTGATCAAGGCGGTATTCGATCGAATACTACGCTATTCGGCATACTCGATTTCAAACGAGTATAACGGCGATGGTGCACTTTGAATTCGTTTCCCCTCCCACCTTCCCTGGCACTCTTTTTCCACCAATCACCATGCAGGGGGGTATGGCAGGCCCGCGGAGCACGCTGGCAGCGCGAAAACGGCGTCTACATGGATTGGCTGGAAAAACCACGTGACCTCGAATATTAATAACTCAGGTCTTCCTGCTCGTTCGCATATGCTGCGTGAACTTAGTCAGGGACAGAGGCTGGAGAAGGGAGAGATAGGTTTTAGCTGTTGGACAGGCAGGAGCGTGATTAAAAGCCCTTATCAGGGCTACTATAGTGCAGTACAGTGATAGCTTTACTACAATATACAGTCTGCAGAGAACAGCTGCTGTATTCAGGGATAGCTGCTGGAGTAGGGACAGAGAGAGGCATTAGTGGTGTATTAGGTGCTCTGCTACATACCAAACTATATTTGGCACTACTGTTCTGCGTTCTTTTTGGCTGCAAAACCCTGTTATATACCTAGTGTGTATATGCACCATCTGATCTTCTGGCAGTATACGGCTGTGTACATTTTCTTTTTAAAATACAGTTTCTTTGGCTCTAGTGTTCTGGGTTCTGTGTGCCTGCAATACCCTTTTTGTATACCAGGTGTAAATACCCACCGTCTGACCTGTTAGTACACGGCTGTGTACCTAGAAATATAAAAAAACAAAGGCCTTTTCTTTGGCACCTGTACTGTGCGTTCTGCGTGCTTGAAAAATTATTTTATATACGTGGTGTTAATACACACCGTCTGACCTGTTAGTACACGGCTGTGTACCTAAAAATATAAAAAAAGGCCTTTTCTTTGGCACCTGTACCGTGCGTTCTGCGTGCTTGCAAAATTATTTTATATACATGGTGTTAATACACACCGTCTGACCTGTTAGTACATGGCTGTGTACCTAGAAATATTAAAAAACTAGGCCTTTTATTTGGCACCTGTACTGTGCGTTCTGCGTGCCTGCAAAAATCTTGTATATACGTGGTGTTAATACACACCGTCTGACCTGTTAGTACACGGCTGTGTACCTAGAAATATTAAAAAACTAGGCCTTTTCTTTGGCACCTGTACTGTGCGTTCTGCGTGCTTGCAAAATTATTTATATACGTGGTGTTAATACACACCGTCTGACCTGTTAGTACACGGCTGTGTACCTAGAAATATAAAAAAAAAAAGGCCTTTTCTTTGGCACCTGTACTGTGCGTTCTGCGTGCTTGCAAAATTATTTTATATACGTGGTGTTAATACACACCGTCTGACCTGTTAGTACACGGCTGTGTACCTAGAAATATTAAAAAACTAGGCCTTTTATTTGGCACCTATACTGTGCGTTCTGCGTGCTTGCAAAATTATTTTATATACGTGGTGTTAATACACACCGTCTGACCTGTTAGTACACGGCTGTGTACCTAGAAATATAAAAAAAAGGCCTTTTCTTTGGCACCTGTACTGTGCGTTTTGCGTGCTTGCAAAATTATTTTATATACGTGGTGTTAATACACACCGTCTGACCTGTTAGTACACGGCTGTGTACCTAGAAATATAAAAAAAGGCCTTTTCTTTAGCACCTGTACTGTGCGTTCTGCGTGCTTGCAAAATGATTTTATATACGTGGTGTTAATACACACCGTCTGACCTGTTAGTACACGGCTGTGTACCTAGAAATATTAAAAAAAAGGCCTTTTCTTTGGCACCTGTACCGTGCGTTCTGCGTGCTTGCAAAATTATTTTATATACGTGGTGTTAATACACACCGTCTGACCTGTTAGTACACGGCTGTGTACCTAGAAATATAAAAAAAAGGCCTTTTCTTTGGCACCTGTACCGTGCGTTCTGCGTGCTTGCAAAATTATTTTATATACGTGGTGTTAATACACACCGTCTGACCTGTTATTACACGGCTGTGTACCTAGAAATATAAAAAAAAGCCTTTTCTTTGGCACCTGTACTGTGCGTTCTGCGTGCTTGCAAAATTATTTTATATACGTGGTGTTAATACACACCGTCTGACCTGTTAGTACACGGCTGTGTACCTAGAAATATAAAAAAAAAGGCCTTTTCTTTGGCACCTGTACTGTGCGTTTTGCGTGCTTGCAAAATTATTTTATATACTGGTGTTAATACACACCGTCTGACCTGTTAGTACACGGCTGTGTACCTAGAAATATTTTTAAAAAAAGGCCTTTTCTTTGGCACCTGTACTGTGCGTTCTGCGTGCTTGCAAAATTATTTTATATACGTGGTGTTAATACACGCCGTCTGACCTGTTAGTAAACGGCTATGTACCTAGAAATATTTAAAAAAAGGCCTTTTCTTTAGCACCTGTACTGTGCGTTCTGCGTGCTTGCAAAATGATTTTATGTACGTGGTGTTAATACACACCGTCTGACCTGTTAGTACACGGCTGTGTACCTAGAAATATTAAAAAAAAGGCCTTTTCTTTGGCACCTGTACTGTGCGTTCTGCGTGCTTGCAAAATTATTTCATATACGTGGTGTTAATACACACCGTCTGACCTGTTAGTACACGGCTGTGTACCTAGAAATATAAAAAAAGGCCTTTTCTTTGGCACCTGTACTGTGCGTTCTGCGTATTTGCAAAATTATTTTATATACGTGGTGTTAATACACACCGTCTGACCTGTTAGTACAAGGCTGTGTACCTAGAAATATTTAAAAGAGACCTTTTCTTTGGCACCTGTACTGTGCGTTCTGCGTGCTTGCAAAATTATTTTATATATGTGGTGTTAATACACACCGTCTGACCTGTTAGTACATGGCTGTGTACCTAGAAATATAAAAAAAAAGGCCTTTTCTTTGGCACCTGTACCGTGCGTTCTGGGTGCTTGCAAAATTATTTTATATACGTGGTGTTAATACACACCGTCTGACCTGTTAGTACACGGCTGTGTACCTAGAAATATAAAAAAAAGGCCTTTTCTTTGGCACCTGTACTGTGCGTTTTGCGTGCTTGCAAAATTATTTTATATACGTGGTGTTAATACACGCCGTCTGACCTGTTAGTACACGGCTGTGTACCTAGAAATATTAAAAAAAAGGCCTTTTCTTTAGCACCTGTACTGTGCGTTCTGCGTGCTTGCAAAATGATTTTATGTACGTGGTGTTAATACACACCGTCTGACCTGTTAGTACACGGCTGTGTACCTAGAAATATTAAAAAACTAGGCCTTTTATTTGGCACCCGTACTGTGCGTTCTGCGTGCTTGCAAATATCTTTTATATACGTGGTGTTAATACACACCGTCTGAACTGGTAGTATACGGCTGTGTACCTAGAAATATTAAAAAACTAGGCCTTTTTTTTGGCACCTGTACTGTGCGTTCTGGGTGCTTGCAAAATTATTTTATATACGTGGTGTTAATACACACCGTCTGACCTGTTAGTACACGGCTGTGTACCTAGAAATATTTAAAAAAAAGGCCTTTTCTTTGGCACCTGTACTGTGCGTTTTGCGTGCTTGCAAAATTATTTTATATACGTGGTATTAATACACGCCGTCTGACCTGTTAGTAAACGGCTATGTACCTAGAAATATTAAAAAAAGGCCTTTTCTTTAGCACCTGTACTGTGCGTTCTGCGTGCTTGCAAAATGATTTTATGTACGTGGTGTTAATACACACCGTCTGACCTGTTAGTACACGGCTGTGTACCTAGAAATATTTAAAAACTAGGCCTTTTATTTGGCACCCGTACTGTGCGTTCTGCGTGCTTGCAAATATCTTTTATATACGTGGTGTTAATACACACCGTCTGAACTGGTAGTATACGGCTGTGTACCTAGAAATATTAAAAAACTAGGCCTTTTTTTTGGCACCTGTACTGTGCGTTCTGGGTGCTTGCAAAATTATTTCATATACGTGGTGTTAATACACACCGTCTGACCTGTTAGTACACGGCTGTGTACCTAGAAATATTTAAAAAAAAGGCCTTTTCTTTAGCACCTGTACTGTGCGTTCTGGGTGCTTGCAAAATTATTTTATATACGTGGTGTTAATACACACCGTATGACCTGTTAGTACACGGCTGTGTACCTAGAAATATAAAAAAAAAGGCCTTTTCTTTGGCACCTGTACTGTACGTTTTGCGTGCTTGCAAAATTATTTTATATACGTGGTGTTAATACACACCGTCTGACCTGTTAGTACACGGCTGTGTACCTAGAAATATTTAAAAAAAAGGCCTTTTCTTTGGCACCTGTACTGTGCGTTCTGCGTGCTTGCAAAATTATTTTATATACGTGGTGTTAATACACACCGTCTGACCTGTTAGTAATGGCTGTGTACTAGAATATATAAAAAAAGGCCTTTTATTTGGCACCTGTACTGTGCGTTCTGCGTGCTTGCAAAACTCTTTTATATACGTGGTGTTAATACCCACCGTCTGACCAGTTAGTACAAGGGTGTGTACCTAGAAATATTTTAAAAAAAAGGCCTTTTCTTTGGCACCTGTACTGTGCGTTCTGCGTGCTTGCAAAATTATTTTATATATGTGGTGTTAATACACACCATCTGACCTGTTAGTACACGGCTGTGTACCTAGAAATATTTTAAAAAAAGGCCTTTTCTTTGGCACCTGTACTGTGCGTTCTGCGTGCTTGCAAAATTATTTTATATACGTGGTGTTAATACACGCCGTCTGACCTGTTAGTAAACGGCTATGTACCTAGAAATATTAAAAAAAGGCCTTTTCTTTAGCACCTGTACTGTGCGTTCTGCGTGCTTGCAAAATGATTTTATGTACGTGGTGTTAATACACACCGTCTGACCTGTTAGTACACGGCTGTGTACCTAGAAATATTAAAAAAAAGGCCTTTTCTTTGGCACCTGTACTGTGCGTTCTGCCGTGCTTGCAAAATTATTTCATATACGTGGTGTTAATACACACCGTCTGACCTGTTAGTACAGCGGCTGTGTACCTAGAAATATAAAAAAAGGCCTTTTCTTTGGCACCTGTACTGTGCGTTTTGCGTGCTTGCAAAATTATTTTATATACGTGGTGTTAATACACACCGTCTGACCTGTTAGTACACGGCTGTGTACCTAGAAATATTTAAAAAAAAGGCCTTTTTCTTTGGCACCTGTACTGTGCGTTCTGCGTGCTTGCAAAATTATTTTATATACGTGGTGTTAATACAACCGTCTGACCTGTTAGTAATGGCTGTGTACCTAGAATATTAAAAAAAGGCCTTTTATTTTGCACCCGTATGCTGCGTCTGCGTGCTTGCAAAATTCTTTTATATACGTGTGTTAATACACACCGTCTGAACTGGTAGTATTACGCTGTGTACCTAGAATATTAAAAAAACTAGGCCTTTTTTTGGCACCGTACTGTGCGTTCTGGTGCTTGCAAAATTATTTCATATACGTGGTGTTAATCACACCGTCTGACTGTTAGTACACGGCTGTGGTACCTAGAAATATTTAAAAAAGGCCTTTTCTTT
>ONZH01005013.1:0-32361 GCA_900303285.1 Rhinella marina
ACCCCTAATACTGTCTCACCCTAATATTGACCCTAATACTGTCCCTAACTCTAATACTATGCCATATTGACCCCTAATCCTAATACTGACACCTAACCCCAAGGCTACATTCACATGACCGTATGTGTTTTGCGGTCTGCAAATTGTGGATCCACAAAACACAGATACCGGGCCATGTGCGTTGCCGCATTTTGTGGGACCGCATATGGCCAGTGCTAGTGTTAGGATTATAATCCTAATAGTATAGGATTATTGTCCGTGGATCTTTTTTGCGGTGTGCTGTCCGTATGGAAATACGGTCGTGTGAATGTACCCTAATGCTGACTCTAACCCAATACTGGCACCTAATTCTAATACTGACCCTAAATCTAATACTAGCCCTAAGGGTGCATACAGACGACTGTTTTTCTGGGTCTGCATCCGTTACGCAATTTAGCAGAACAGTTGCGGACCCATTCATTTTATTGCAAAACACTTTCGGTCGTCTGAATGTAGTCTTATGCTAATACTAGGCCTAACCCCAATACTAACCCCTAACTCTAATACTGCTAGTACTACGCCTAACCCCAATATTAGCCCTAATATACGAACCGTAATTACTAATCCTAACCCAAAAACTGACCGTAACCTTAATTACAACCTCCAATACCTCACAAAGTGCTCATAATATCTGTACCCACTGCATCTTTAACGAGATATAAAAGATGCAGTATATACAGATATATGGTATATACAGCAGTGTACTGATATATGAGGTATGAGGTATAATAGATGCAGTGTGTACAGATATATAGTATATACAGCAGTGTACTGATATGTGAGGTATGAGGTATAATAGATACAGTGTGTACAGTGTATACAGTATACAAGCAGTGTACTCATGTGAGATATGAGATGTAATTTATACCTCGTACCTCGCATATACTGTATTTACACTGCTGTATATACTATATATCTATACACACTGCATCTATTATACCTCATACCTCACATATCAGTACACTGTTGTATATACTATATATCTATACACACTGCATCTATTATAGCTCATACCTCACATATCAGTACACTGCTGTATATACTGTATATCTGTATATACTGCATGTATTATAAAAGTATAATAGATGCAGTGGGTACAGATATATAGTATATACAGCAGTGTACTGATATTTGAAATACAAGGTGTAACTCATACCGCACATATCAGTACACTGCTGTATATACTATATATCTGTACCCACTGCATCTATTATACCTCTTGTCATTTGACCCTCATGAACAGGTAACCAGTTATGTTACACCTTTTGTTTTCTAGCTTCTTCAGAGTATTATAATACAGTGTGTGTATTCAGGGGGCACATAGAAGAGGCACTATACATAAAGAGGGCACATAGAAGAGGCATTATACATAAAAGGGGCACAAAGACGAAGCACTATACATAAAGAGGGCACATAGAAGAGGCATTATACATAAAGAGGGCACATAGAAGAGGCATTATACATAAAGAGGGCACATAGTAGAGGCACTGTACATAAAGAGGGCACATAGAAGAGGCATTAAACATAAAAGGGGCACAAAGAAGAAGCACTATACATAAAAGGGGCACATAGAAGAGTCATTATGCGTAAAGGGGGCACATGGAAGAGGCACTATTTAAAGGGGCACAAAACATGTGGCACTATATACAGAGGGCACCGAGCATTGGGCACTATATACAGAAGGCACAGAGCGTGTTGGCAATGTACAGAGAGCACAGACCATATGGCACTTTATATAGAGGGCACGGAGCATATGGCAGTATACAGAGGGCACAGAACATATGGCAGCATACAGAGTGCACAGAGCATGTGGCACTATATACAGAGGGCAAAGAGTATGTGGCACTATGTACAGAGGGCACAGAGCATATGGCAATGTATACAGAGGGCATAGAGTATGTGG
Source organism: Rhinella marina (assembly GCA_900303285.1). NCBI lineage: Eukaryota > Metazoa > Chordata > Amphibia > Anura > Bufonidae > Rhinella > Rhinella marina. The sequence goes on from ONZH01005013.1 coordinate 1,943, forward strand.
CACTACTATTGGGGGCCCTGTGTGTGGCACTAATGCTGCTGTTATATTCAGGGCACAGAATGTGGCACTAAGATGAGTTTGTGTCAGTATGCAGGATGCCAATGTGTTGGTAAAGAGAGAAGCTGAAGAGATCTTCTCGGCAAAATCTGCAGAGCTGAATTGTGGACGGGAGAAGTCATCATGGTGGCCTGAGCCAGATGGGGAAGAACTCAGGAGGAGACGTCACCTGTAAGTCACTGAATGGAAGTGATTATTCTGCTACTGACTGTGTATGATGAGGGCTGTAGTCACCTGAATGATCTATAGATGATGATTGGTGGTAGCATGCTGTTTTGTGAAACAACAACTCCCAGCATCCCTTTACTGCTGTTCAGGCCATGCTGGGAGCTGTAGTTTCATATGGTGAGGACTGACCTGACTACTCAGATGGTATCTGTGCTGAACTTTTAAAATCTGGTAATGTATAAATGTACTGCACACGGTTCTGGTGCTGTATTTTTATAGTGAACTTGGTTCTGGTGCAGTATTTAACTTATGGGTTTGGTTCTGGTGATATATATATGTAGTGAACTTGGTTCTGGTACAGTATTTGACTTATACGTTTGGTTCTGGTGATATATATATGTAGTGAACTTGGTTCTGGTACTGTATTTGACTCATTGGTTTGGTTCTGGTGTTGTATTCATGTAGTGAACTTGGTTCTGGTGCTGTGTTTGACTTCTAGGTTTGGTTCTGGTGCTGTATGTATGTGGTGATCTTGGTTCTTGCTCTGTATTTGTGTGTTATACGTGCATCTGATGCTATACTTCAGTCTAATACCATTCATTCACATCTGAGTTCGGGCCCCTGTCACAGATTCTGTCAAAAAGACCGGACAGAAAAGTCCTGCACGCAAAACTTTTTTGTCCGATAGAGAAGCAGCTTCCTGATCAGATCCCATTATGGAGTCTCTTCAGCTCAGGAGTTGGTAAATCTTGCCCCTGTAATGATCAGGTTGTTGCTATAGACTCAGTAATGTTCTGTATCTGGGATTGCACATGTGCGTGTGATCCCAATGTGAAAACACAACCAGCTTCCGCCTTTTAATGATTTAAAGCCCAGTTACCTATACCGCCTTTATATGGTAGGTGGAGGTAAACCGGTTAAGGTGGGCCGCTACACATGGGCCAGTGCTGTATGCTTGCCCCCCAGGCTAAAATTTGCCAGCCAGCCCCTGCCTCTACCACGTGTCCTTGTAAGTTGAGACATAAAGCTAGGGAGTGTAGCTCTGCGGCGTTCCCCTGCTCCCTCATCAGCAGGTACTGTCTCACCCTGCCCAGGACCACGGCCTCTGCCCCCTGCAGTAATTGAATGCCCACGCCCTCGTCCTCGACCCTTAGCCCTGGGGTTCAACATTTTCTGTATATAAGTGTATTATATATACAAAAAAAAAAAAAAATGGGCCTGCTGTACTGAAACCCACAAACTTGTTCAATCTGAACAAGTTAATATATAGGTGGATAAGTTAGAGCAAAATTATGTATGTTATTACATACCGTGCAGTATGGAGCAATTACACTGAAACTATTAGATTAGGCAGACTTGGTCTGCTTAAGTGCAACCCAGACAAATGTTGCACAGAGATTTTTGTAATGTAGCTGTATCAGTGAGAGCAAAAGACCTTTTTTAATTACGTGACGTACAGAATTGGTCACCTGGACAGAAAATACGGATTGTGCTTTGTATATAGGTGGATAAGTTAGAGCAAAATTACGTATGTTATTACGTACCGTGCAGTATGGCGCAATTACACTGAAACTATTAGATTAGGCAGACTTGGTCTGCTTAAGTGCAACCCAGACAAATGTTGCACAGAGATATTTGTAATGTAGCTGTATCAGTGAGAGCAAAAGACCTTTTTTAATTACGTGACGTACAGTATAGGTCACCTGGACAGAAAATACGGATTGTGGTTTGTGGTGACTGGACAGATGAACTGTGACACACAGAATGGTTCCACACAGCTGTATGAAATTGATTTGTATCACTGAGATAAAACAACAAAAAAACTATTTTTTTATTTTTTTTTTTAACGTGACGTGCAGAATATCTCAGGGAATAAACTCAGCCCCTGCTGACTGTGGCTATTTTGACTGCAACCAAGAAAAATGTCGCACTCAGATTTTTGTAATGTAGCTGTATCAGTGAGAGCAAAAGACCTTTATTAATTACGTGACGTACAGTATAGGTCACCTGGACAGAAAATACGGATTGTGGTTTGTGGTGACTGGACAGCTGAACTGTGACACACAGAATGGTTCCACACAGCTGTATGAAATGGATTTGTATCACTGAGATAAAACAACAAAAAAACTTTTTTTTTTTTTTTTTTTTTTAACGTGACGTGCAGAATATATCAGAGAGCAAACTCAGCCCCTGCTGACTGTGGCTATTTTGACTGCAACCAAGAAAAATGTTGCACTCAGATTTTTGTAATGTAGCTGTATCAGTGAGAGCAAAAGACCTTTTTTAATTACGTGACGTACAGTATAGGTCACCTGGACAGAAAATACGGATTGTGGTTTGTGGTGAATGGACAGCTGAACTGTGATAAACAGAATGGTTCCACACAGCTGTATGAAATGGATTTGTATGACTGAGATAAAAAAAAAAAAAAAAAACTATATATATTTTTTTGTTTTGTTTTTTTTTAACGTGACGTGCAGAATATATCAGAGAGCAAACTCAGCCCCTGCTGACTGTGGCTATTTTGACTGCAACCAAGAAAAATGTTGCACTCAGATTTTTGTAATGTAGCTGTATCAGTGAGAGCAAAAGACCTTTTTTAATTACGTGACGTACAGAATGGGTCACCTGGACAGAAAATACGGATTGTGGTTTGTGGTGACTGGACAGCTGAACTGTGACACACAGAATGGTTCCACACAGCTGTATGAAATGGATTTGTATCACTGAGATAAAACAATAAAAAAAAAGAAATTGTTATATATGGCAATAGCTGCACTACTAGTGCCAGCCAGCCCAGCCAGGAGACAAAAAAAATGTCTTGTAGCCCTTAAAAGGGCTGTTGGGTTCTTTTGAGATCACTCCTGCCTAACAGAGAACTAAATCCAGGCCTTAACACTCTCCCTGAAACGCAGCAGATCTGTCCCTAACGACATCCAGGCAGCGACTGAGCCGAGCACCGCGACCAGTCACTAGTATATTCCAGGGTCACCTGATCTGGCCAGCCAACCCCTGCTATCGACATGTAAGGGCCTCACGTGATGCTGGGTGTACCGCAGAGTCTCCTGGCTTGTGATTGGCTGAGTTTATAGGCGCCAAAAATTCAAAATGCGGGAGATGCCATTTCCTCGAGCATGGCGAGATGCTCGTCCGAGCATCGAGCACTTACGAGTACCCTAATGCTCGAACGAGCACCAAGCTCGGACGAGCATGCTCGCTCATCACTACTCTTCACACAAGCCTTGGATTAGCAAAAAGTTTCTTTTTTATAGATTGATACATACAGTATAAATGTACATTTATATTCTGATACATTGTTCTGTTTGTGGCAATTTTCTAAAAGACAATAAACCTCTATAGTCGCCAAAAATTCATCTGCTGCAATATCTGTGATGTACACATCCATATACTTGTCCTCTTTGATCCTGCAACCACTCGGCAACCACTCTTTGATCGGCAACCACTTACTTTTAACTTATAAGTGACAGACGACTGAAATCAACTCACCTGTCTCTACTTTATTCTGCCGTTATTACGGGCAGCATAAAGGTGATGACAGGTTCCCACTATAACAAGATTCAGTGTGAGGAGGTGAGGGTGAGCTTGGGGGGATGGGGTAACGAGCATGTGACCAGATTAGGACTGGGGCAGGAATGTGAGCTTGGGGCGATGAGCTTGTGACCAGATTGGGGGTGGGGGGAAGATGTGAGCTTGGGAGATGGGGGAACAAGCATTGTACCAGTTCGGGGGTGGGGGGAGATTGGTGAGCTTAAACGTGATTTCTGGAGGGATAGGAGAGGTTGGTTATTAAGAGAAACCAGATTTCTGACTACATTGGGGGAAGGAGTGATAAGCCTGAAAATTATTTGGGGGGTGGGGGACTACTTTGACTACTATCTGACTACTTTGGGGGTGCGGTGGGGTCAGTGAGTCGGAATGTGATTAGTCTGGGGGGGAGGTGAGATCTAAGTGTGATTGGTGCAACTCTGTAAAGATGACCAGTGTATGGGGCATTAATGTATGTCAGACAGTGGTGGGGATGGCAGCCCTCAGTCACCTAAAATTAGTGAGGACTGCTCTCCCTCACTATCAGTAAGTGTATGGTTGATGGGGGGGGTCCCCCATATACTGGTCCCTTGGGAGGATTCCAAGGAGTAGTAACAATCTTTACTATTCATATATTTGCCGGAAGGCAATTTTTCTGAAAAGTTGTAAACCTAGTTAAGCTGTGCAGGTCAGGCAGTGTTGTTGAGAATTTTGGGACATAACTAGTAAATACCTAGTTTATGTCACATATTGTGTCATAATACTTTCCTGTATGGCTTGGCACACTGAGTGCTTCAGCTTTGATTTTTTTTTTTTTAAATCAGCACTCCGACCCCTACTGACTGACTCCCTGTTGGCAAAGCCTTGTCCCTTTCAATACATGAGCCAAAACATGGAGACAACCAGTGTCTTAACTACCTTTCTCATGGACATTATTTAGAAACTCAGACCTCATAGTATACCAACCAACATTAGCATTATAATTCATGGAACACTTCCGAACCACACAAGAACTTTCAGAAACCCTCCAAGAATTGCCTACTCTTGTATTTGCATGAACCCTATCCACTTAGTGAACTATGAAAAACATGATGGTTGGCTAGAGGTTCTCCCTCTATCAGCATTTTTTCTTTCCTCTCCATTGACTTCTGTGGGCAGCACATGTTAAACAAGCTCTTTTTGTCTCTCCCCCCATTCCATAGTCTTCTATGGGCAACATGTAATCTGATCCTTCAATGAGATGATAATCATCTTGTCTCTCAAGGTAGACACAAATGTTAGCTTAGAAGGTGAGAGAAAGAATTATTAATCTCTGATAAGATACATTACAAAGTTTGTTAAACTGACAAGACAATGAACATTTAAGCAGAAAATTTACTAGAGATGAGTGAAGTATGCTACTCTGTGTTTCTCATCAATATATGTGCATTTTTTTTTGGGGGGGGATATTATTTTATCCTTATGGAGAGCACCCAATATGCAAAGTATGAGTACACAGTATTGTAGGTTAGGCAATGCCCCTCTGGGATTCTGGTAAAGATATTAAAATTATCTTTCCTAAGACTATCTGATGCGAAATATGATAATTTGCATATATTTTCCCCAGAAATCAAGAGGAGCATTGTCTAGCTTACTACATTAATCACGTATATTATCACCAGCTTGATTATCCGGGATACAGTGACGTGCTCTGGTGCTGTGGCATGGCAGCAATGAGTAAGACACGCTACCGGGCCATGCCCCCCATGATGTACAGTTCATGCCACACCCCTGGTGACATGCCATCTAATCCATGCCCCTTTGTGAAGTGCCTCTTAAACCACAGACCCTGGTGATGCACACACACACACACATGCACATGCTTGTTGGGAGAGATTAGTAGTTAAATGTATCAGCTGTGTATGTTTATGATGCAGGCTGAGTGACAGTTCACTCTGCCTACCTCAGGATTGCTCATTTTCTGGTCCAATGGGGTGCTGAGTCCTGGGACCTATCAGGTCCTGATCCAGGGAGTCTGTGCTCTATTTAAATCACCTACTGGCAAAAGACCCTTGCCAGTTATAGTTTTTCCCTTGTTGTTCTCCGGTTGCTATCATGCATTCTTGGATTGTTGTTATTAGGATTTGACTTCAGCTTGACTTAAACATTTCTCTCTGCTTAGTGATTTTGTTCCCTGTTTCCCGTCCAGTTCAGACCCTTGGCTTGGCTATTTATGACCACCCTCCGCTCTGTGATTTGGTACTGTATTGACCTCTCAGCTTTAACCTAATTCTATATGACCCTTTTCTGTGTGTTTGTCTGTTTTGGGTTCCAGTTGTGTGAACAGGTCCCTGCATTTTTTTTCTTGGTTTGGCTCCCTGCACATACTAGCAAAGGGACGGTTGACCAGTTGTGGACTTACCTATTAGGGCTCACCATGTGAGTGTGCTTTGCTGCCTATGATAGTACCCATCGAGAGGTCGCAGGAATAGAAGCAGGAATAAATAGGCGAAGGACAATTACCACACCCGCAACAGCTGAGGGGAAGAGGTGTGGTAAACAGCAAGAACACAAAAAGGAAAACGTGTCAGATTATGTCACATGTGCAAGCCTAGACGACTTTCTGCAACGTGTTGCAGGAATGACCGTGACACCTATCCAATGCCTGAAGAATTAAGATATGAAAATATGCATATATTATACCAAGAACTCAAGAGTAGTGTTGTCTGGTACACAATACTCATGCATATTTTTTGGTCTCCATAATGATAAAGAGCACCCCGATGCACTGCGGTGAGCTCACATAGGGCAGATACGCTACAAGTTTTCCATCCAGGTTTGTAGGTGGAACATCCACATGTCACACTTGATGCAAAGTGGGTGAGATTTTAACAAATTGTATCTACTTGTACAATGTATCCCCAGCATATCAATTCTGTCTGTAGATTCTCACCTGTGGATTTCACTCATTGCGATGCTTAGGGTGAAATCTGTGGCCAATAGGCAAAAAAAATATGCATGTAATACATGAGTATTTTGCCACTCATTAGCTGCAGCTCATATTTTACTCCCCATGTGACCATACCCTAAATGTATTAGTTACAAACTAAGTACAGGGAAACCTGTAACAGTGAAGACAAGTACATGGAGAAATGTTTAATCGCTCAAATACAAATTAACTGAAATGTATTTTCATATCCTTCCTATACTGTACGTGAGTCACTCTGGAGACTGAACACTTGCATGTGTAGGAGAAAGACTATTGTAACCACAGAAAGAAAGATTTCCATCAAAAGGCAGCTATAAATGTCTCTGTATGAAACTTCTGGCATATACACTGCATTTAGAGTCTTACTTTGTAATGTTTTGTATCTTCTGTCTAGAAGTGAAATCATTAATTACTTTCTACAAATGTCAGTTTTTTTTCACTGTTCTGACTTTTCAAAATGACAAAAAATTTCCTAATGTCGTTCAGATTCCTCTTCAGCTGTATTTTATAGATCTCACCAGATGGAAGGCCATAAATGTCTAAGCATGATGGCTGCAGTTCAGTGAGTGGGGCAGATTCATAAATCTCTTATGAATTATAAAGTGCAGTAAAAACGAATGTAAGACCTATTTACTAAACAATGGGGACGTTTTAGAACTTCCTAATGACACACGGCATATGGAGCGTGCCAATGGCATCTACTTAGCTTTAATACATATTTATCAAAGCTGAAAACACATAGAAGCCTAATGCTTCCTAAAGCTGAGAGTTTGCTACAAGTGTAGCAATCTTTCAAGAGCAAAACTCTACAATTGTACACATTTTCTGCACTGATACATTGTAGCAGACTACCAAAATAGGAGAGAACTTTCTGCAGCTGTCGCTAATTTGTGTAGCTCCCCCAAAGGACTCCCCCAGACTAATGCATCTCTGATAATTTTGCTATGTTTCTATGGAGAGGTCTCAACAGCACCATAGCTGCGGCAGCCTCGGGTCCTTCACAGGGACTGGGGCTGCTGCAGAGAACAGCTCCCATGATCACCGTTATGGGGAGCTGTCCCACTAGCTCTAGGGTTTTCTTTCATTTGACCATGGCATCAGAGGGATTAAATGTCTGCAGGCACCCAGGCGCCATCTTTAAAGAACTGACTTCCGCCGTAATAAGGTTAAAGGGATTTTCTGGAATTACACTGTTGATAGTCCTTCCTAAGGAGAGACCATCAGTCGGATATCAATGGGATCTGACTCCCAGCACCCAACACAGTGTGCTTTTTTTCAACTGTATGTCGATTCCGCAGCCCCACAAAATAGATGGACCATGTACTATTCTTATCCGTTTTGCAGACAATAGGCATTGTTAGAATGGGTCAGAAAAAACAAAAACAAAAAAACGATGCAACATGTACATCACATGGACTGTAGCTCAATCCTATTGACTTGCAGAGAGCTGCATCACCAAGGACAGCCATTACTCACCTGGTAATGACTGAAGGACACCTTCAGACATGTGACTGATAGGGCTTCTGGGAATCAGAACCCCATCATTCTGATATTGATGGCCTATACTAAGGATGGGTCATCAATACATCAGTGTAGGACTGATTTTAAGGGACTATTTTAAGGGACATTATAGTACATTGGGCATTGTGTCTGTATATTCAAACTTAACCCCTTCCCGACCAGCACTGTACTAGTACGGCGCTGGCCAGGACTTTAAAGATGGCACCCTCTCCTGCACAGAGCGGGCTTGATGGCCGCAGGTGACCTGCTTTTCCCACTAGCAGACACCCGCAGTAATGCCGACCGCGGACATTTAACCCCTCGGGTGCCATGGTCAAGCCTGACCGCAGCACCCAAAGGTGGCAAAGACCGGAATGTGTATATATATATATTATACACATTGTATATATATATATTTATATATATATATATATATATATATATATATATATATGCATACACATTGCACTCAGCTACACATTTCTTATTCTGTGAAGATTGCATGCACATCCTAGACATACCTGTGTGCACTCTGTGTCCGTATTACATGTCCAGGAAAAGCACTTTTATTCTGCTGGAAAATAGCTCCCAAGTGCCCAGCTAAAAGTGAAACTAAAAACAGCTTTCTCTCCTTACTCGATTTCTTACAGCTATATCTTCTGATATACTGGATATATAATGCTGTGATTTTTAGAGATGAGCGAATTTTTCAAAAATTCGATTTGGCTGGTTCGACAAATTTTCCGAAAAGATCTGCTTCGATCCGAATAAATTCTTGGCGAATCGCGTTAAAAAACGGCTACTTCCGGGCTGCAGAGAGCCTGGATAGTGGTGTAGAACACTGTCCCTTGCAGTAAAACACATAGGGAGTCTTCTGTGGTAGCACTTAGAATCGCTGCACACTTTTATGTATTTGGGCAGTTAAGGGGCCAAAACTCACCAAATAACTCAAGTCTGAACTCAGCCTTACAGGTCAATGTTAGCGCCAGTTATAAAGAATCATGCAGAGGCCCAAGATCCTAATAGCGCGCCAAAAGCACGCCTTTTACACCAATTCACTGATTCCACATACATTTCGACAGAACCTGTTCTATTACACGCTTATACAAGCAGAGCCTCCCAGACAGCGGGGAGATGGCAGTGGCAACAGCATCAGCAGACTATAAAGTGGCACGACGACAGTGTGGCCAGGTGGCAGCAGCATGAGTAGGCCACAGAATGGCTGAATGACAGACCCTGGAAGTGGCAGCAGCAGTGGAAGTAGTAGTACAATTTGGAGGCCACAGAGTGGAACAATTACATAATTTTGACGTAGCGGCAGCTAGGAGATGGCACGTGGAGGCGGCGGTGGCAGCAGCATCAGGCTGGAGAGTGGCATGGTGACATACCCTGAAGAGCAGACCGTAAAAAAGAATTCTCTGCCTTTTGTTTAAGATCAACTGTAGTATATGTTCTTATCAGTATCGGGGCTGGTTATGCCAGCGTACGGGAACGTAAGACAGAGGAGGTGCAGTGAAGGCTCCAGCTTTGCCTCAACTGTGGTAAAATGTCAGTATTGACGCAGTACGCCAAGAAAGCTCCATCTTGAGATCAAGCTGGCGGTCTGCAGGGAGCTGAGCTACCACCTGTGGGAGCCCCTGCCTTTCGCCTCCCCCATGCTCATCGCTGAGTGTCCCGGGGGCCGGAATCGTTTACTTTTAAAAATTCGAGTGTTCAAAACAAACAGGGTTTCCTGTATACTTGAGCTATGAATAATGGAATAGGACTACAGAACGTACCAAAAATTTACGAGTGACATGCTGCTGCCAAGCAGAAGGTCCAAAAAATTCTAATCAATTTACTAGGCCAATGAGTGGCACCATAACAACAGCTGCAAGAGGCAGCAGCAGTCGAATACATTTACTAGGCCAAAGAGTGACACCGTAACAGCAGCTGCAAGAGGCAGCAGCAGTCGGACAAATTTACTAGGCCAACAAGTGGCACCGTAACAGCAGCTGCAAGAGGCAGCAGCAGTCAGATAAATTTACTAGGCCAACGAGTGGCACCGTAACAGCAGCTGCAAGAGGCAGCAGCAGTCGGACAAATTTACTAGGCCAACGAGTGGCACCGTAACAGCAGCTGCAAGAGGCAGCAGCAGTCGGACAAATTTACTAGGCCAACAAGTGGCACCGTAACAGCAGCTGCAAGAGGCAGCAGCAGTCAGACAAATTTACTAGGCCAATGAGTGGCACCATAACAGCAGCTGCAAGAGGCAGCAGCAGTCGAATACATTTACTAGGCCAACAAGTGTCACCGTAACAGCAGCTGCAAGAGGCAGCAGCAGTCGGACAAATTTACTAGGCTAACGAGTGGCACCGTAACAGCAGCTGCAAGAGGCAGCAGCAGTCGGACAAATTTACTAGGCCAACGAGTGGAACCGTAACAGCAGCTGCAAGAGGCAGCAGCAGTCGAATACATTTACTAGGCCAACGAGTGGCACCGTAACAGCAGCTGCAAGAGGCAGCAGCAGTCGAATACATTTACTAGACCAACGAGTGGCACCGTAACAGCAGCTGCAAGAGGCAGCAGCAGTCGGACAAATTTACTAGGCCAATGAGTGGCACCGTAACAGCAGCTGCAAGAGGCAGAAGCAGTCGGACAAATTTACTAGGCCAACGAGTGGCACCGTAACAGCAGCTGCAAGAGGCAGCAGCAGTCGAATACATTTGCTAGGCCAATGAGTGGCACCGTAACAGCAGCTGCAAGAGGCAGCAGCAGTCGAATACATTTCAAGGCCACAGAGTGGCACAGTAACAGCATATGCAAGAGGCAGCAGTCGAATACATTTCAAGGCCACCGAGTGGCACAGTAACAGCATCTGCAACATACTGTAGAGTGGCACAATTATATAATTTGAAGGTAGCGGCAGCTAGGAGACAGCATGTGTAGGCGGCAGCAGCATGAGTAGGCCACAATGGCACATTTACATAATTTTGACATAGTGGCAGCTAGGAGACGGCATGTGGAGTCGGTGGCAGCAGCACCATCAGGCCGGAGAGTGGCATGGTGACATACCCTGAAGAGCAGACCGTAAAAAAGAATTCTCGGTCTTTTGGCTAAGATCAACTTTTTTGGGCAATTCAACTTCACTGACTACGTTAGCACAATATCACGCTTTTCTGTTTGGATGGCGAATGACGCCAAAAATACATAGTTAAAATGAACAACCGCAAAAAAAACCATTAACTGTTTTTTGCCCAATTCAACTTCGCCAAGGAAGTTTGATTTTTTTTCCCCCAAAACACAACCCAAAAGATAACCTTCTTTTTTTTTTTTCTTTTTTTTTTTTTTTACAGCAACTGACGCTGCGACTATCGATTTAAAAGGAACGAGCCCAGAACCACTTCTTAACTCTTTTTTGGGCAATTCAACTTCACTGACTACGTTAGCACAATATCACGCTTTTCTGTTTGGATGGCGAATGACGCCAAAAATACTTAGTACGTTTTTTTACGGTTGTTCATTTTAACTAAGTATTTTTGGCGTCATTCGCCATCCAAACAGAAAAACGTGATATTGTGCTAACGTAGTCAGTGAAGTTGAATTGGCCAAAAAACTGTTAGTACGTTTTTTTATGGTTGTTCATTTTAACTAACAGTTTTTTGGCCAATTCAACTTAGCCAAGGAAGTTGTTTTTTTTTTTTATCCAACACAACACAAAAGATAACTTTTTTTTCTCTATATATGTACCCCAAACAAAGCTCTGACCCTCTTACTGCACTGCAACAAGGAACACAAGTGGTGCTTCTTTGAATAAAGCACCCCAATACAGCCTTTAGAACAGAGTGCCCCAAACCCCAATGCTCAGTCACTGCTGCTCAGTGTACCAGAATAGCGATTTCACTGCCTGATAATCCCCTATGGATTCTGTCTAGAAATCCTCCCTCTCCTATCCCTGCAATTCAGATTATCTATCCCTGATCTCCTCATTTCTTTTCTTTAGCAACGTTTTTCTATCACTTGCCCTATCTCTCCTGACGTCTGTCTCTGGTCTAAAATCAATTGCAAATGGCGGATTCCAGCGCTGCAGAGCTATTTATAGGGCTGTGACATCACAGGACCTGGCTGGCTGCTAATTGGCTACATGTCTGCATGTGATCGCATTGTGGGTGTTTACTTCTTTTTCCCAGAAATCCTTCCCCCATGTCATACCATGTGCTTGCGTCCATTTTAGGAAAAAAAAAAAAAAAAAAAGATTTGTTACTACGAAACGCCATGAAATTCGCTTTCTTGGCAAATCGAATTTTCCATGAAATTCGTAATGAATTCCACTTCGTCATCTTCGATTCGCTCATCTTTAGTGATTTTCATATCATTTGCCAGTTTTCAAAGAAGGTCAGAAATATTTTTCTATCTGCTACCAATCCCAAGATATGAGCAGCTAAAGCAGCCCTCCCCTATTCAGTCTGGTTTGCTTTGGGCACTTGGGAGCTGTTTTCCTGCAGAATAAAAGTGCTTTTCCTAGACATGTAATACAGACTTATATTGGTGAAAAACAGGTGAAAGACTCCCTTTAATGTTTCCAAAAAGCAAAGTTCATTATAAAACAATATATAATAGGTAATATATGATTCCCATCAGTTTCCACGAAATGTTTCAGTCACTAGATTAGCAAACACATGTAAAAATAGTTCCAGATGTCGTCACAAGTTCTCCAGTGCCATGGATTTCATGTTTTGCATTCCAAAGGGTGAAATCCGTGGTAAGGTTCCACAAAAATAATACATCCTGAAGATTTAAAGTCCACATCACAGGTCAATTTACACTTTTTCCGACAGCGTGTGGATGAGATTACTTGAAATGTCATCTATTTTGTAACTATGCTGTGAATAGAGATGAGCGAATCTATTTGCCGATTTGTATCGAATCTTGGAAATTTTCAGCTGCGAAGCGAATCCGAATATTTGGAGATTCGCTCCGTTAAGATTCTAAAATGTTCCTAAGGCTTTCTAAGCATTCGCTACATACTTGTACGATAAATTGTACTCTAATGCTACGTATAAGTTACTCTATACGCTGTTGCGTAAGAATTCAATTACTTACCGAACTTTTACTGTTAGTTCGTTATTCGTGCGCAAAAGCCCGGGAAGAAAGCGGTCACCTGACCTAGTGGGCAGGGCTTGCTCTGATTGGCTCAGGCTCCATAAGCCAGTGACGCATCACTTCTGCTGCGACTGCTGAGACGAGCAGAAGCATTGTATGTGAAGTTCCTACAGACTGAGACCTGTGTTGTTGAAATTGGGGTATAATTATTCAGGGAATCCATATTACACATCAGGGATACTGCAGGGCAAGTGCAGGGCCAGTGCAGGGCTAGTAATTAATCAGGCAGGGAGAGAGAGACCAGGAGAGAGATAGGGAGAGAGACAGGGACAAAGACAAAGACCAGCTGCAGGGCCACAGAGTCAAGTGAAAAATGTCTGGAATGGAAAAGCAAAAGGGGTCCAGTTCCAGCCAGATCTCGAGTTCTAAAAAAAAAGGAGAAAGTGGCACAGGGCAGCAGTGCCAAAGGACCTGTAGCCGGAGCTTCTACTTGTAGTATTCGCAATACTTGGCCGGTGTTCCACCAGGCTAACCCACCAATGCGCAAAATTGTTGTGGAGGAGAAAGTGGATGAGGTAGTGGAGTGGATGGCACGCTCATCTCAGTCTCAGCCGGATGATCTGCTGTCATCTGCTGATACAGTATACAGTATCCATATGTAGCCAGGGGTCAGACTCAGAGCGGTCCTACTGCTCCACCATTCCTCTCTAGCAAAGCCCGTAATTTTCGTACGCAATTTGTACACTCATGCGTACGTGTTCAAAGAAGTTGCGTACCTTTTAAAACTGAATGTTCGTTATTAGTGTGCGAATGTTTGCAAAACGCCACATAATAATGTATGATTTGTACGTAGATTCGTCGAATAAATTTGTCGAATATACGAATCTTATGAAAAGTTTGACAAATGTTTGGCGAATAAAATTTTGAATGATTCGCTCATCTCTAGCTATGAATAATCGACTCTAAAATTTGGCTAGAAAATCTGCAGCATTTCTACTACATGGTGGAAGTAACCTATGAGTACAGTGCATGTTCATGCCACTTTCTGCAATAACATTAAAAAATGTGGTAGTCATACCCTTCCTGACTTCTGCAGTACATGCACAGCAAAAGTTGAATCTCTAAACATGATGTCTACTCAGGAACTGAGCGGCCAAATAGCCGCGGGGTTTCTGCTGTTTTAAACTGAGCTAATGTCATTGATTGGTGATAAAGCTAATCACAGACAGCAATAGTCCTTGCATAGGCTGCAATAGTAATTCACTGAAGTCTATGGGAGAAACAATCTAATGATTGCACGCTCAATTCACGTAAAATAAGCCTAAAAAATGTTTTTAAATATAAAAAAAGATAATTAAAATCAACCCCTGCCTGCTCCGCTCAGCTAAGAGAACTGCATGACAGCACTTAGCTTAGTGAAGCAGGCAGAAGCAGGAGCCGCTCCACTCAGCTAATCCTGGCATAATACATGGGTATGCCAGCAGGTAGTAATAGTCCAGGGAGCACGGGCAGGAACAGCAATGTGCGCTCCTGCCTGTACTCACAGCGCTGCTGCTGCCATTCATAAAATGAGTACTCCATACACTGCTGACAGCTCCGCGGTGTACAGAGAACAGAGTTTTAGCGCACCAGTGAATGGTGCACTTTAGAGAAGTAAAAGTGTGGTAAAAATAAAAAAATAATAAATAAAGTATATTAGAAAAATGTTTTTAAGGGGTTAGGGACAACATATTAAAAATTAGTACAAAAGTTTAGTTACGCTTACATTTTTTTTTTTTCATTTAGCAAGGGCCCAGCTATATCAATGGTTATTTATGATTAGTATATTGCTATATATGTGAAAATAAATATTATTTGCAGATTTTTGGTGTTTGTCCAATAATTTCATATGAGGGATGTGCCTGCCACTAACGAAATAGGTGCATTTGATATCTGGCTATGGGGTCTGTCGGATAGTAGAGCACCCCCAATCCAGACTCCAAAAAAGGACTGAGCCGCTGAAATTATTTGAATTTTTTCCAATTTTACCCCATTTGGATTTTTTTTTCCAGTTTCCCACTACATCATATGTAATGTTTAATGGTGCCAAAAGAGTGCAACAACTTGTCCCACAAAAATAAGCCCTCATACAGCTATGTGAATGGAAAACTAAAAGAAAGTTATGGCTCCAGGAAGGCAGGGGGGAGAATGCAAAAAAGGAAAATCGCATGGTCTTGAAAAGGTCATAAAAACAAATCAACACATTGGTTAAATCTTATATGTGTGTCCCAAAACATCAACTTTATCAGGAATCAGATTCTTCATTTTACCATAACGTAAGCGTTTATAAAGTCCAGTTAAGATCATGCAATCCTTTCTTTAGAAACACATGTCCAACAGTAAATCTGGTAGAAAGGTGAAAGAACACAAGGAGTAGAGATGAGCGAATCTATTCGCCGCTTCGTAGATTCGTATCGAATCTTGGGATTTTTCAGCTGCGAAGCGAATCCGAATATTAGGTGATTCGCTTCGCTTTTCTACGCATTCGCTACGTAGTGTGTCCTATAAATTATATGCTATTCTACGTATAATTTAGTTACTCCATACGCTGTCGCGTACGAATTCAATTCAGCGATGCAGACTCCTCCCTGGTAGTTCCGCCCCTTTCTCCAGCGCGGAGAATGACGAGGCAACTCAGGAAATTAAGTTGGGCATTTGTGTGCCTCATCCCTTTTTCCCCCTTTTCAGGTTATTTGGGGAGCCCCTTGAAAGAGGGTTTTTTAAGGAACCTTTGCTGCTTTTTTTTTACTCATTTGGATTACAATTTTACCTATGTGGATTACAAATTGCGACTGAGTTTGGGACTCTGCTCCAGTTCTATGACAAGCGTCAGAAGAAAAGAGACTTAAACGTGTCCGTGAGCATACTAGGTAGGTGATATTTAAAATTTTTATATTATACCTATAATAATGTATTTGCACTTTACCATATATATGTCTCGAATATTCGCTCTGCCTCTCCTCGTACGTGCCTGCGTATTACGTAATCGCTTAGACAATAGTACGCTGAGATTCGTAAGCTATTTGTACGCTCATGCGTACGTCTTCTAAGAAGTTGCGTACATTTTGTAAATGAACGTTCGTTATTAGTAAGCGAATGTTCGCTAATAGCACATAATAACGTATATTTTGTACGAAAATACAACGAATCTATTCGAATATACGAATTTTAGGAAAAGTTTGGCGAATAATTTTTTGAATGATTCGCTCATCTCTAACAAGGAGTTAACATTGTTATACTTTGTTTCCAGTTACTGGAATTTAATGTCTTTAATTGAGCGTCAAGCAATTAATTCTCCTTTAAAAGGGCCATTTAGTTTCTTTAAGTGTTTTAATTACATGCTTGAACTATGAGGTAGAGTTACAGTATTACATATAGCTCATACAACGACATTGAACCAGAAGTCAAGGCAAAGTGTACCTGGAAAGTGATGATACGATGACTTACTCGGCACCTATAGATTGTAGTCACAGATGCAGCATTGCCTTCTGGTGATTATCACGTTTTATCACTGATATCACTATTTCAGTTCATTTTTATCCCTCCTGCAGTATGGCGGCACCTGCAGCACAATTTATAACATTCCCTTTAGGCCTTCTTCACATATTTTTGTGGTTTTGTTATATATGTAACATGCTTTCTTTTTAAACTTTCCCAGAGCATGCTTTGTTTAGAGAAAATATTTAATTAAGCCTAAAAACCTTATGGTTTGCAGGGCTGTTTATGTTTTACTATAGACTTGCACTTGTTTCCCTTGTTCTTCTAGTTGTAGTTTAGTGGCTAGTGGCTAGTGGCTGGTGTGTTTTTATTGATGCTAATACTAGGCTCAAACAATATTGTCGTGCCATACATGAAGCCTAAATACCACATTGAATAGGCGGAAACCTTTGCCATATTCTAATAGCCATACAGTAGCTAAATAGCATTAACCCCTTCGCGACCAGCGCCGTACATGTACGGCGCTGGGGCGATGCGGGCACATGGCGCCCGCTCGCGGGTGCGGCGGGCGTCATGGCCGGCAAGTCTCTGCTGTTTCTAACAGCAGAGACTTGCCGCTACTTACCGCCATCGGCGGCGTCTTCCGGGGTGACTAGATGCCGTGATCACACGTGATCACGGCATCTAGTTGCATCTAAACCCGGAAGCGTTCGCTTCCGGGTGGTGTACAGACACCCCGTGTGGCCAATCGGGGTGTCTGTACACCATATGAAAACTGTAATCCTCGCTGGTGAGGATTACAGTTTTCAAAGTGCAATTCTTATTCTGGCCACTAGATGGCAGGCCAGGATAAGAAATGAGCAATTGATGGATTTCTGAGTCTATAAAACCCAGAATTGCTCATAAAGGAAAAAAAAAAAAGCCACAATTTATAAGCCCATATTTGAGCTTTCTAATAGTAAAAAAAATTTAAAAAAAATGTTAAAAAATATATAAAAAATAAAAAGATGTAAAAGTTCAAATCACCCCCCTTTCCGTATAAGTAAAAAATAAATACCTAAATAACAATAAATATAGACATCATGGGTATCACCGTGACCGAAAACGCCCGTACTTTTAAAATATAAAAAAAAAAATTCCAATACGGCGAATTGTGTGGCGGAAAAAAGCGTCCAAATGGCGATTTGCCGTTTTTTGTCGCTTTTTTTTTCTAAAACAATTAAATAAAAAGTGATCAAAAAGTCATACACACCCCAGAATGGTATCAATAAAAACTTCAGATCGTCCCGCAAAAATGAGCCCCCATACAGCTCTGTACACATAAATACCAAAAAGTTATAGGGGTCAAGATTTGACAAGGAAAAAAAAAAAAAAAAAAAGGGCAACTTTCTAATTATTTTATCACTATGAAAACGCAGGAAAAACTATACATATTAGGTATTGCCGGATTCGTACTGACCAGTAGAATGAAAGTAACGGATCAGTTTTAATGCACATCGAACGCTGTAAATAAGAAACCCGTAGAACTGTAGCGGAATAGCGTTTTCTTTGCAATTTCACCCGGTTTGGAATTTTTTTCCCGTTTCCCACTACACCGTATGCAATATTAAATGGTGGCGTTGGAAAGTACAACTTGTCCCGCAAAAAACAAGCCCTCATACAGCTATGTGAACAGAAAAATAAAAGAGTTATGGCTGTTTGAAGGCAGGGAGCGCAAAACGAAAATGCAGAACCGAAAAAAGCTCCGGGCGCGAAGGCGTTAAAGTGAGTCTTTCACCTGTTTTTCACCTATATAACTAACAGCAGTGCCCCACAGAAGATTGCAGACACATCCTAGACATACCTGTGTGCACTTTGTGTCCGTATTACATGTCCAGAAAAAGCACTTTTATTCTGCAGGAAAACAGCTCCCAAGTGCCCGGCTGAAAGTGAAACTAAAAACAGCTTTCTCTCCTGACTCGATTTCTAACAGCTATATCTTCTGAAATTTTTGTGTCATTTGAAAGCTTGGAATGCCAGAACAATTTTTCTACGTGCTACCAGTCCCAAGATACGAGCAGCTAAAGCAGCCCTCCCCTCTTCAGTGTGGTTTGCTTTGGGTAGGGTGACCAGACTTTTCCCCGGACATGTCCTACTTTTGGGACCTAAAAAAATGTCCGGGGGGAATTTCAAAATCGTCCGGGATTTTGTTCGACTGCCTCAGACTGTTTGAAGCAGTCGAACAAAATCATTTTAACTGTTAAAATGACCCAAACTTCCCTTTATTATTTTCCGTTATAACATGGTTATAACAGAAAATAATAGTTAAAATGGCCTTTAGGGGTTAAAAATAATTTTAAAAACTCACCTTTCCCGCTTGTTTGCGCAGCCGGTGTCTTCTTTCTTCTTTCCCCTGCAAAAGGACCTTCGGTGACGTCAGCTCGCTCACCACGTGTATAGTATATACACTATATACTATATAATTACACTATACTAGTATATTTCTTTGTCACTATATGCTAATGGTCAATATAACACTCAGCCATGTTCTTTATCAGGATCATTACACAGGTACTGTATATCTTGTAAATCAATTTACAGGATGCGTTGACTACATGTGTGACTGTACACCATTTTCTGATATACTTGTAAATATAGCTGATGCTATAGTTTACCTGATTACATACTCTAATCCACCTTACCATGCAGAGAGGTCCAACTGATATATTTTGCCTGAGCCAATATTACCATCTGCTAGTCAGAATGATAAACCTCAGACCAGTTACAACCTCCTTCCCAGTTTGCTGTTTGTAACATGAAGCTATAAAACAATTAAACTAGACATATCTGGAAAATAAATCTATATCACTGGATGTTTAATTTCCCTTAATATTAGGCAGAGTCTTGTTCTACATTTCAGTGCTAGGATCACCTCCTGTTGTGGCACCATGTGCTTTGCAGGAGTTAAGAGGCTGGTATGCACAAGTCAGGAGGTGCCAAGGACAAAATCTCAAGGAAGAGTTTCAGAGGTACTTGGAAGAAAAAATACTGAAATCTGATGCCACAACTTCAAGTGTGAGTTTTTATTAATACCACAGGCGCACACTGAAGCTCCTGGATCCCAGTGCAAAGTCTGAAACTGGGCCCCCACCTACAATCTGAGATTTATGACACTGGGGTCTTTGTACCCCTCTCAGGCTGTGACTGCTACTTCGGCACCCCCAAAAGCTACTTCTCTGTTACAATAAGAATATGTTGTTGACTTTTGTACAGTACATAGGGTTTAGTAAGACTGCAAGGCAAGTCCCACAATCTTATTTTCTATGTCAATCATCTACATATTACTGCACTTAGGCCTCCTTCACACTTCTGATTATGGTTCCGGCAGAGAACAGCCTGCCAGATCCGGTGTTGTCAGATGCTACTGGAAAGCTACGGGTCTCAGAAGTGGGACCTATCAGACATTGGTGGCATAACCTAGCAGTATGCCACTAATACTTTGATATGATACAACCCCACAAAATCAATATGCGGAAGGTGAATGAGATTTTATTATATAAGCACTAAGCGCCATTTACAGAAAACTGAACAGTATTATTACAGTGTGCATTTGTCTTTTACCAAAGCTAGGTTTATATCTACATCGGAGGCTCTGTTAGGAATCTCAGTTGCAGACAGTTGTAAAAAATGCCAGCCAAAATAGCGCAGCATGTTGTGTTAAAAAGATGATCCAATGACAGAAATGGCTCTTGATGGACCAGATTGACTGTATTGGGGTCTGGTAGGTAAATAATATAAAAATATTATGACTTCATTAACACCTGGGTAATTTCCTTTTTTACTCACAGCCTTCCCAAACCCATAACTTTTTTTTATATTTCCATTCACATAGCCACATTGTACAAAGTTGTACTTTCTAATGTCACCACTTATGGTTGCAGATAATGTAGTAGGAAGCAGGAAAAAAAAATTCCAACTGGGATGGAATTATAAAAAAAAAAAAAACAGAACAATTCTGCCACAGTTTTATGGGTTTCGTTTTTACCGTATTTCCTCTGTGGTAAAACTACTTTCAATCTCTGGGTCAGTACGATTACAATGATACCACATATTTTTTATTTTTATGTGTATGGAGCTGTATGAGGGCTTTTTTGCAAAGTGATTTGTACTTTTTTATTGATACCATGCGGTGTGTCTGACTTTTTGATCACTTTTTATTCAATTTTGTGTGGGAGATGAAGAGAACAAAAAAACGGCAAATCAGCCATTTTGACTTTTTTCTGTTTCATGTTTGCCGTATGGGATAAATATTTTTATATTTTAATAGTATGGGCATTTTTGCATGCAGTGATGAGCTGCATGTTTATTTTTTTAATTGTTTATGTATTTTTGTTTTAATTTTGGGGAAACAGGATGATTTGAAGTTTTATGTATTTTTATATATATTTGAAAACTTTTTGTAACACCTTTTAATAGTTCTCATAGAGAAGTATAACAATGAATCATTAGATTGCTTTTCTCATAGACCACAATACATTAGCACTGGAGTCTAGGAGAAAAAAAACTATTATTAGGACAGGCATTTTAGATCCAACTAAGTTATATGGTGCTGGCCTCTACATAACTTCAGCGTATCCAGCACCAGTCTAAATGTAAGACAGTGACCTCCACAGTGGCTGCCCCTTTATTAGTGACCTCCACAGTACCCTGTCTCCTTAACAGTGATTTCCACAATAACCCGCCCCCTTAACAGTGACCTCAACAGCACTCTGCCCCTTAACACTGACCTCCATAGCGGGTCATCGTCGTAACTGTGACCTCCACAGCAGCCTGCCCCCTTAACAGTGACCTCTACAGCACCACACTCCCTTAACAGTGTCATCCACAGCACCTTGCCCCTTTAAAGGTGACAGTGAAGAAAAATAGCTTGGTTGTTATGGAAACCTGGTGTAAAACTGTGTTTATGTCAAGACTGGGGGACCTGCTAGCTTATATTGACTGATAAGAGAGCCGACCTAGAGAACTGAGACCAGATGTACCTATGTGCCAAATTTAGTGCAGATCGGTCCAGTTGTTCGGCTGTGCATAAAGAACTGACAGACAACAGACAAACAGACAACAGAAATTCACAAACAGAGATGGCAGGATCTCCGTGCGGCAGACGTGAAAGTAGCCTAAGTCAGAATTCATAGTTTATTTAATCATGTGTACGTTATGCAATAAACTTTATGTCTTAGAGAATCTTAACTACATACAGAATCCAAGTACTGAAAACATATCTAATGTTGCCAAACACTTTACTACATGTCATGGAGGAAAAACACCGTCTTTGAAATCCTGGGTATTGAAAAAGTACAAGCCTCTCCAAGAGTAGGTAATAAACAACAGCTCATGTTAGACTGAGAGGCGTTTTTGACTCTCACATTAAACACTCGGGTATGTAGAAATTTTATGTTTCATTATTGATCAGATTTTCTTTTTGGAAACTAATTGATGTTACTGTAAGCATTGTCTTGCTACTTCTTCATAGACTCAGCTGTTTTAATCTTCACACAGATATGTATATATAAAGCTGCTCATTCCCATTCAATAGCCAGCCAGACCACTGTCTCTCCAGAGTCCTGGCTCCCCCATACACATACGCGCTCGGCCGAACACGTCTGTGTATTCTATGGGGAGAGCGTAGAAAGCCGCTGCCAGACATTTCTGGCGGTGACTTATCTCTTGGGAGAACAAATGGATTAGGTTTTTTGCCAGATCCTTGTCTCCTCCGACATCATCTGTCAAGGGAGAGTCAGGAACTCTTCATACACATTAGAGTATCAGACGAAACCTGAGGTTTTCAGGGGGTTCAGGTGACAAATGATTAATGTGTATGGCCAGCTTAACATGGTAATGGTGCAACAAACCTAATCTATGCCATGAGTAAGATTGCAGTTGGTGGAAACACAGGCTATGAAGTTCCACAGGAGGAATGATTTTTAATATAATGCAATAAAAAACTGGATTTTTTATATTCACATTTGATCAAGCCATTCAATCTAGCTTCACTATGGAAGACCTTGTGACCTCGTTTATATATGCTGGGTGAACAGGCTTTTTTTTCATAAATTTTTTTCCAACAGAATCAGTTAACATCTATTAGGGCTTGTTCACATGGCCACTGTGTGGCCGTGGCCGTGCTGCGGACTGCAAATTGCTGTCCGCAGTGCACGGGCACCTACTGTGGTGATCCGCATGCGGATCATGGACCCATTCAATTCAATGGGATCCGCGATCCGCATCCGACTGTCCGCACCGCAAAAACATAGAACAAGTTCTATGTTTTTGCGGTGCGGAGGCACAAACAGAAACACGATCCGTGCCTCCGTTCGCCACCGCACCGCATCTCCGTGATTAGGGACCCATTCAAGAGAATGGGTCCACGATCCGTGATGCAGAGTTCACACGGCCAGTACCCGTGTATTGCGGACCTGCCGTATGTGGGCACAAGAGAGATGTGCTGAGATCTCATCACTGTAAGGCCCACACTGCTTCTGCTTCAACTGATACCTTCTACCGTATGTCACATTTTGTTTCTCATGCTGTGTTTCATTTATAACAGAGATAAACTTATACGAATCATTCCTCGGAGCAATAAAGAAGTAAATGCAGTAAAAAACATGTGCAGTCAGCTACAGGTAAGTCTGTCACCTTCTCCCCAATATTTTCATACATCCTGTTAGAGAAAGCAGACTAGCAAAGTGTCTTCTTCATCTATAGAACCTCTTTCCCCCAGTAAAAGCCTAGTCTACAGCTACTATGATCCAGGGGCTGGTCTCACTAGCATGCGGAGCACAGCACCCCTCAGCATGACAAGTTGGGTACAAGAAGCTAAGGGGTTGACGTTTCACACTTGATAGCACCAACTATGAATGTTTGAAGCAATGTTAATTAGGAGGAGCACTCTAGATTTCCAAAATTGCAGAAATAATGCATATCACTTGGCATATTTGAGTCAACCTAAGAAAACAGTACATGGACCAGAGGATTATTACATCATGGCAAACATTGGTTGGAAATGTCTGGGTAAATGCAATGACATTACTATTCTTTTTCTATGTAATTTATATAATATTATAACTCACAATTGTGGCTAATGGGGGTGGGCTACAGATGTCTAACCACACTACTTTACTGACACCTTTCCAACATCAATGGAAGTGAAAGGTACTTACTGTATCAAGTAATGGAGCAGATCCATGGAGATGCTTGTACATCTGACAATTTACTGTAAAACTTGAAATATCCTCAAAGAGTGTATGCACTTCTGAAAATTTCTCTTTAGAAGGGCACAGGGTGAGCCGTAATCTGGAAGAACCTGTCACCATATGTTAAATTTCCCTTCATCTCTACCACACGAAAAGGTAAGCATTACACAGTTCTTGAAATTCAGTGAAATCAATTGAGTTGAATTAATTGAAATCAATTAGTCCTATTTGACAGAGTTACAAGGAGCAATTCATGGTGGATCCAACAAGTCCATGATTTATATGGAAGGCCTTTCCTATAAATCATGAACTTGTTGGATCCACCAGAGTGAGAATTGCTAATTGAAGCTGCTGTCAAATAGGATTAATTGATTTCAATTAACTGAACTCAATTGCTTTTTTTATTTCAATGATTTCAAGAATTTCAAGAACTATGTAATGCTTAACCTTTTGATCGAAAATCCTGGACAGAGGACTCCAAACTATTCATTTATAATTCCTCAAAGTATATTTGACAAAGGGGTTTCTGATCTGAAGGCACCGTGTTATAAAGCAGAGAAACTGAGCAGATTTATATACAGTTTTATAGGAAAAGTTTCAATAAAACTTGCATTTTATTCTTTTATATCATTGCTGATTCTGGGGTTAGGAGTCAGAGGTGTAGTTAGGCTTTCCTGCACCTGGGGCAAGGAATCAAGATCGTGCTCCCCCCTCTGCACTCGTGTCACTCAAATATACATAAACAGGGAATGTCCACCTTGTGGCCCCTTCCCAGTAGTTATGCCCATCTTTGTGTCCTTTCACAGTAGTTATGCCCACCTTTATGCCCCTTCACAATAGTTATGCCCACCTTTGTGCCCCCTCACAGTAGTTATGCCCACCTTTGTGCCACCTCACAGTAGTAATGCCCATCTTGTGCCCATTCACAGTAGTTATGCTCACCTTTGGTTATGTCCTCCCTGTGCACCCCCCCCCCCCCTCCTTGGACCCTAGTGCCCTCTCCAGCTCCATGAAAAAACACATGTGCCCAGATGCTCCCCCCTCACTATGCCCCTGTTAGGAGTCCAGTAGGAGGTCCTAATCAGTGACTGACATCCTTCTTATTATGATTCTTTACAGAGAGATACCTGCTAACTACAGTTAATCACTGGACTCCCAAGTGCAGAAAGAGCAATGATATAAATGAAGATAATTTAAGGGGTTGTCCCAGCAAATGGCATTTATTATGTAGACAAATACAAGGCACTTACTAATGTATTCTGATTGTCCATATTGCCTCTTTGGTTGGCTTGATTCATTTTTCCATTGCGTTATACATCACTAATTTTCCCGGGTTACGACCAGTGCAGACCTACAGTGTAGATACCAGGTGGCCGGGGCAGGTGCTGCTGCGTATGCCTGCCTATGCGTGCTACCATTGTCCCGGCCACCAGACCGGCCAGTGCTTTTTTTCCTATGGATTGCAGGTTAACCCCTGAATACAAATTGTGTATAATGTGATAGAGAAATAAATCCAGCCAGCAAAGGCTGTAATATGGATAATAAGAATACATTAGTAAGTGCCTTGTATTAACTTTATCCACATGATAAATGCCATTTGCTGAAGAGAGACAACCCCTTTAAATGACAAGTTATATGGAATCTATCGATACAAAGTTATATCAATCTTCTCAGTTCCTCCTACTATTTAACAAGATGGTGATGATGATATAGGAGCCAGTGGTTGGGTAACTGGTACCTGGTAACATGATTACTTTTCACAGGTAACAGTTACACATCACATCTGACAGATATCCATTTTTGAGACTGTGTTGGCATTATCTAACTAGAGGGATCTGATGCATAGCTGTCATTAAAAGGGCTATCCAAGAGTATAAAAATGTCCCCCAATATGCCAGGGCCCCCCACATTGAATATACTTACTCCGCTTCCCACGCCACTCCTGATGATTCTCCCCGTGCACAGATGAAAACATACGGTGTCGGGGTAGAGCAGCCAATAACAGGAGGGGACAAGCCTCCATAGCATCACCTGCGATGCAAGGGAGGCTCATCCCCGCCTGCCATTGGCTACCTTCACTCCGACACCGGGGGGAAGTATATTCAATGTGGGGGGCCCGGCATATTAAGGGGATATTTTTTACTCTCGAATAACACCTTTACGATTGGCATCAAATGCAATGCTGCTGAGTAGAATCTATAGGCATTGGATTTCCACAAGATATAATATATAATGTATATAATACTATATAAATATAAATACATATATACATATAGAGAGAGAGAGAGATTACAATATACAATATATAATGTATATTAACTGTACAATTATCAGAACATGCAGATCAGAAGGGACCACAGCATACAGCCGTTCTTAGCATAGTCACAGTTCAGATTATGTGCTCCATGTACTAAAGCCCACTTTTTAAAAAAATCTATCACCGTTATTTTTATTCATAAAGAGGATGAACAAACTGCCGGTCTGCAGAGCTATACTTGTTTTCAATGTATCTAACAGGCTCAAACAAGTAATTTAATAGATTGCCTGGGGACCTGGGGCCTACATTAGCCCGGCTTGTGATTAGATGTGCTGTTCTCTGTTCTTAGTTCTTATATTTTTGCAAAAAGAAGGACGTGGCTGCATAGCACAGATGGTAAGAAGGTTCCTGACCTGTGCAGGAGAGCTGCCAAAGCTATTTAGTATCAAACAGTTCCAAATACTGCTCTCAAAACGTGTGGACGAGTTTGTTCACCACTTAGTTTTGCACATGGTAGTATTATGCTAGTAATATGGACATGTGTTGTATGGATCTGTAGGGCAGTGTCCATTGCCTGCTATGGATCAATACTGCACCTCCATATGCCTTCATTTAAATACAGAGGCTTATATAGGTTTTCTTTATGCAGATTCCTCTAGGATACATGAGAACAAAAAATTGTAGCATGCTCCATCACATTTCTTATAATCAATGCACAGCACACACAAAGATAATGCTTCCATAAGCAGGTTATAAACAGTTCATTTTAAGAGAAAGGATTTCACTAGAGATGAGCGAACATGCTCGTCCGAGCTTGGTGCTCGTTCGAGCATTAGGGTACTCGTAACTGCTCGATGCTCGGACGAGTATCTCGCCATGCTCGAGGAAATGGCAACTTCCGCATCGTGCTTTTTTGGCGCCTAAAAACACAGCCAATCACAAGCCAGGAGACTCTGCGTACCACCCAGCATCACGTGGGGCCCTTACATGTCGATAGCAGGGGTTGGCTGGCCTGATCAGGTGACCCTGGAATATACTACCGACTGGCCGCGGTGCTCGTCTCAGATGCCGTCTGGATATCGTTAGGGATAGAGCTGCTGCCTTTCAGGGACAGTGTTAGGGCCTGAATTTAGTTCTCAGTTAGGCAGGGATCACCCACAAAGAACCCAACAGCCCTTCTAAGGGCTAGAAGACATTTTATTTATTTATTTTTGTCACTTGGCTGGCTGGCACTAGTAGTGCAGCTATCGCCATATCTAACCCTGTTTTTTTTTTTTGTTCTATCTCAGTGATACAAATCCATTGCACACAGCACTGTGGAACCATTCTGTGTGTCACAGTTCAGGCACTGACTCACTCCAATCCATATATACTATCCAGGTGACACTTTCTGTACGTCACACAATACAACCAAGTCATTTGCTACCAATATCATCTACCGCTTGATCTAGAAAATTCTCTATGTGACATTTGTCTGGGTCACAGACTAAATAGCCACCGTTAACAGGGTGTCAGTCAGTTCTACCATATTTCCTGCACGTCACGTTCCCAAAAAAAAACAAAATATAAAAAAAAAAATTATTATTTCAGTTGTTTTAGCTCAGTGATACAAATCCATTTTACTCAGTTTTGTGTAACCTTTCTGTGTGTCACAGTTCAGTACACTAGCTCCCATCCGTATATACTGTCCAGGTGACACTTTCTGTACGTCACACAATACAACCAAGTCATTTGCTACCAATACCATCTACCGCTTGATCCAGAAAACTCTCTGTGCGACATTTCTCTGGGTCGCAGACTAAATAGCCACCGTTAACAGGGTGTCAGTCAGTCCTACCATAGTTCCTGCACGTTACGTTCCCAAAAAAACAAAATTGTAAAAAAAATATAAAAAAAACAAATATAAAAAAAAATTATTATTTCAGTTGTTTTAGCTCAGTGATACAAATCCATTTTACTCAGCTGCGTGTAACCTTTCTGTGTGACGCCAGTTCAGCATACTCACTCCAAACGGTATATTACTGTCCAGGTGACACTGTCTGTACGTCACACAATACAACCAAAGTCATTTGCTACCAATATCATCTACCGCTTGATCCAGAAAACTCTCTGTGCGACATTTCTCTGGGTCGCAGACTAAATAGCCACCGTTTAACAGGGTGTCAGTCAGTCCTACCATAGTTCCTGCACGTTACGTTCCCAAAAAACAAAATTGTAAAAAAAATATAAAAAAAAAAATATATAAAAAAAATATATTTTTTCAGTTGTTTCAGCTCAGTGATACAAATCCATTTTACTCAGCTTTGTGTAACCTTTCTGTGTGTCACAGTTCAGCACATTCGCTCCCATCCGTATATACTGTCCAGGTGACACTTTCTGTACGTCACACAATACAACCAAGTCATTTGCTACCAATATTCATCTACCGCTTGATCCAGAAAACTCTCTGTGCGACATTTCTCTGGGTCGCAGACTAAATAGCCACCGTTAGCAGGGTGTCAGTCAGTCCTACCATAGTTCCTGCACGTTACGTTCCCAAAAAAACAAAATTTGTAAAAAAATATAAAAAAACAAATATAAAAAAAAAAAATATTATTTCAGTTGTTTTAGCTCAGTGATACAAATCCATTTTACTCAGGCTGCGTGTAACCTTTCTGTGTGACGCAGTTCAGCATACTCACTCCAAACGGTATATACTGTCCAGTGACACTGTCTGTACGTCACACAATACAACCAAGTCATTTGCTACCAATATCATCTACCGCTTGATCCAGAAAACTCTCTGTGCGACATTTCTCTGGGTCGCAGACTAAATAGCCACCGTTAACAGGGTGTCAGTCAGTCCTACCATAGTTCCTGCACGTTACGTTCCCAAAAAACAAAATTGTAAAAAAAATATTAAAAAAAAATATTAAAAAAAAATATTTTTTCAGTTGTTTTAGCTCAGTGATACAAATCCATTTTACTCAGCTTTGTGTAACCTTTCTGTGTGTCACAGTTCAGCACATTCGCTCCCATCCGTATATACTGTCCAGGTGACACTTTCTGTACGTCACACAATACAACCAAGTCATTTGCTACCAATATCATCTACCGCTTGATCCAGAAAACTCTCTGTGCGACATTTCTCTGGGTCGCAGACTAAATAGCCACCGTTAACAGGGTGTCAGTCAGTCCTACCATAGTTCCTGCACGTTACGTTCCCAAAAAAACAAAATTGTAAAAAAAATATAAAAAAAACAAATATAAAAAAAAAAAATTATTTTTCAGTTGTTTTAGCTCAGTGATACAAATCCATTTTACTCAGCTTTGTGTAACCTTTCTGTGTGTCACAGTTCAGCACATTCGCTCCCATCCGTATATACTGTCCAGGTGACACTTTCTGTACGTCACACAATACAACCAAGTCATTTGCTACCAATATCATCTACCGCTTGATCCAGAAAACTCTCTGTGCGACATTTCTCTGGGTCGCAGACTAAATAGCCACCGTTAACAGGGTGTCAGTCAGTTCCTACCATAGTTTCCTGCACGTTACGTTCCCAAAAAAAACAAAATTGTAAAAAAAAAAATATAAAAAAAAAAAACAAATATAAAAAAAAAAATATTTTTTCAGTTGTTTTAGCTCAGTGATACAAATCCATTTTACTCAGCTTTGTGTAACCTTTCTGTGTGTGTCACAGTTCAGCACATTCGCTCCCATCCGTATATACTGTCCAGGTGACACTTTCTGTACGTCACACAATACAACCAAGTCATTTGCTACCAATATCATCTACCGCTTGATCCAGAAAACTCTCTGTGCGACATTTCTCTGGGTCGCAGACTAAATAGCCACCGTTAACAGGGTGTCAGTCAGTTCTACCATATTTCCTGCACGTCACGTTCCCAAAAAAAACAAAAAATATAAAAAAAAAAAATATATTTCAGTTGTTTTAGCTCAGTGATACAAATCCATTTTACTCAGCTGCGTGTAACCTTTCTGTGTGTCACAGTTCAGCACATTCGCTCCCATCCGTATATACTGTCCAGGTGACACTTTCTGTACGTCACTTAATTCTACCAGACTGAACAAGTTTGTATTTAATTTTTTTTATCATACACTATATACAAAAATGTTGAACCCCAGGGCTAA
>ONZH01005014.1:0-51670 GCA_900303285.1 Rhinella marina
CAAAAGTTTGGACACACCTTCTCATTCAAAGAGTTTTCTGTATTTTCATGACTATGAAAATTGTAGACTCACACTGAAGGCATCAAAACTATGAATTAACACATGTGGAATTATATACTTAACAAAAAAGTGTGAGACAACGGAAAATATGTCTTATATTCTAGGTTCTTCAAAGTAGCCACCTTTTGCTTTGATTACTGCTTTGCACACTCTTGGCATTCTCTTGATAAGTGGGATTTCTTGCCTTATAAATGGGTTTGGGACCATGAGTTGTGTTGGGCAGAAGTCAGGTGGATACACAGCTGATAGTCCTACTGAATAGACTGTTAGAATGTGTATTATGGCAAGAAAAAAGCAGCTAAGTAAAGAAAAACAAGTGGCCATCATTACTTTAAGAAATGAAGGTCAGTCAGTCCAAAAAATTGGGAAAACTTTGAAAGTGTCCCCAAGTGCAGTCGCAAAAACCATCAAGCGCTACAAAGAAACTGGCTCACATGAGGACCGTCCCAGGAAAGGAAGACCAAGAGTCACCTCTGCTGCGGAGGATAAGTTCATCCGAGTCACCAGCCTCAGAAATCGCAGGGTAACAGCAGCTCAGATTAGATAACAGGTGAAAGCCACACAGAGTTCTAGCAGCAGACACATCTCTACAACAACTGTTAAGAGGAGACTGTGTGCAGCAGGCCTTCATGGTAAAATAGCTGCTAGGAAACCACTGCTAAGGACAGGCAACAAGCAGAAGAGACTTGTTTGGGCTAAAAAACAAACACAAGGAATGGACATTAGACCAGTGGAAATCTGTGCTTTGGTCTGATGAGTCCAAATTTGAGATCTTTGGTTTGTAAGCAGTCAGTAGGAAGACTGGTAGAGGGGAGGTATGTGCCACTGAGATTTCTTATCTCAGTGGTGTACATCCCGGTAAAGTTTATTGCTCATCAAAGTAGTTGGTGAGCAGGTTTTTTTTTAAGATGGATTTCAGGGTCCGGGAGTTTAGGAGTGGCTGTAAAGAGTTTGGGTGGGATGGCCATTCCCATTCCTCCACTCCAGGTTTTAGTGCTAGAGGTTTCTCAGCTGGCCCTGATTAAAAGGTGGAACCTGACAGTGTAGGTGTGTGAAGTCTGTCAGAGAGCAAGGAGGAAGGCTAGGGGTTCCTTTTTTCCCTCCAGGGAGACTCTGCTACCAGCAAACGCCTAGGAAAGGACACTGGCACGGTCAGGTGGTGGCTGCTACAGGGTGAGGACTTTCCATGTTGTAGTTTTTTTGTGTCCTACTGAAGAAAGTTATATGGTTTCGTCTATTCTTTTGCTTTACGTTGTGGAAAGAAACCCTGTGCAGAAAGTATCTGTTTGGTTCATGCCAATAAACCTGCCGCTTATGTTTACCCCGTTTCCGTGTGCATAACTGCCCACTGCAGCAACCCAAGTGGGACGCTGTCTCACAGGTTCCAACCACTGTGTCTTTGTGCGACGCAGAAAAGGTGAACGGATGGACTCTACATGCCTGGTTCCCACCGTGAAGCATGGAGGAGGAGGTGTGATGGTGTGGGGGTGCTTTGCTGGTGACACTGTTGGGTATTTTTTCAAAATTGAAGGCACACTGAACCAGCATGGCTACCACAGCATGCTATTCCATCCGGTTTGCGTTTAGTTGGACCATCATTTATTTATCAACAGGACAATGACCCCAGGCTGTGTAAGGGCTATTTGACCAAGAAGGAGAGTGATGGGGTGCTACGCCAGATGACCTGGCCTCCACAGTCACCAGACCTGAACCCAATCGAGATAGTTTGGGGTGAGCTGGACCGCAGAGTGAAGGCAAAAGGGCCAACAAGTGCTAAGCATCTCTGGGAACTCCTTCAAGACTGTTGGAATACCATTTCAGGTGACTACCTCTTTAAGCTCATCAAGAGAATGCCAAGAGTGTGCAACGCAGTAATCAAAGCAAAAGGTGGCTACTTTAAAGAACCTAGAATATAAGACATATTTTTAGTTGTTTCACACTTTTTTTGCTAAGTATATAATTCTTGCTGTGGGGCCCAGTCAGTTTTAGCTACGCCACTGTATAAATATATATATATATATATATATATATACAGTACAGACCAAAAGTTTGGACACACCTCATTCAAGGAGTTTTCTGTATTTTCATGACTATGGAAATTGTAGATTCACACTGAAGGCATCAAAACTATGAATTAACACATGTGGAATTATATACTTAACAAAAAAGTGTGAAACAACTGAAAATATGTCTTATATTCTAGGTTCTTCAAAGTAGCCACCTTTTGCTTTGATTACTGCTTTGCACACTCTTGGCATTCTCTTGATGAGCTTTCATAGTCATGAAAATACAGAAAACTCTTTGAATGAGAAGGTGTGTCCAAACTTTTGGTCTCTACTGTATATGTTAAACGCATGGCATAAATGTGACGTGAATGCCTCCATACAGTGACCGGATAACGCCTCCATACAGTGACCGGATAACGCCTCCATACAGTGACCGGATAACGCCTCCATACAGTGACCGGATAACGCCTCCATACAGTGACCGGATAACACTCCATACAGTGACCGGATAACACCTCCATACAGTGACCGGATAACGCCTCCATACAGTGACCGGATAACGCCCGCCATACAGTGACCGGATAGCCCGCCATACAGTGACCGGATAACGCCACCATACAGTGACCGGATAACGCCTCCCTACAGTGACCAGATAACGCCTCCATACAGTGACTGGATATAGGGTATAAGGGGGCACAGTACAGGGTATGGTAAGGGGGCACAATGGAGTGTATAAGAGGGCATAGTACAGGGTAGGAGGCACATTATAGGGTATAAGGGGGCATAGTAGAGGTTAGGAGGCACAGTACAGGTGTAGCCCCTTATACCCTTGTACTGTGCCGCCAACAGTGTATGTTTAGGGGGCACAGTTCAGTGTAGGAGGCACAGTCCAGTGTAGGGGGGTACAGTACAGTGTATGAGACTCACCAAAGCTGGCAGGGAGTCTGAAGCAGGAAGGTCCTGACTCCTGGCTCTGGCTTGCAGGCAGGCAGCAGCGGTTCTCAGAGGTGGGTGATGGGCGGCAATTCAAAGCTGCAGCTGGGCAGGAGGCCAGGGCCATAATAACATTCGGCTGAGCAGGAGGCCGGGCAGCCATACAAACGTGCGGTTCGGCAAGAGGGCGGGCAGCCATACAAACGTGCGTTAAAGCTGGGTGAGAGGGTGGGCGGCCATACAAACGTGTGCTGCGGCTGGGTTAGAGGGTGGGCAGCTGTGCAGGTGGGATGGCAGAGCACATCCACAGTCCATCTGAGCAATTGGTGGAGCAGCTTCCGCCCACTGCTGCTCCACCAATCAGATAACAAAGTGCAGCAGCGCAGAGGAGAGGTAGGAGAATCCATCTCTCCTCTCCCCTCTCCTCTTGTTTCATTAGAGGCCTCAGTAGGAACCTCCGCATCACCGGCAGGGAAAGAGTGGAATAGCCAAATAAAAAAAATAAATAAAAGAATTTAATAGGGTCCTGATGGCCACATCCCCCTGCTACTGCTCCTGGGCCCCTTCTCAGTTCGGGCCCCGAAGCAGCCGCTTCCCCTGCTTTCCCGATAGCGACGCCACTGTATATATATATATATATATATATATATATATATATATATATAAAGAAACAAGGTCAAAGTTAAGCATGTGCACTGCCACTCCATTCAACTGTAGGGTGCTTCCGGAAATAATCAAGTACAGAAGATTGGGTATATCCAGCAGTCCCATACAGTTAAGTGGAGTGGCAGGGTGCATGCTCAGTCACACAGCGGACTCAAGGACTCCCGTTATTGTGTATTATTGTGATTGGTGGGGACCCAGCAGTTGGATTCACATTCAGAAGCTTACCACCTGAGTTTCAATCTTGTTCTAACTCCTTTTAAGAATGCTGAGAACCTGTATTATATATATTGTATTATATATATCATGTAGGATTTTAGCTAAATCTGGTTTACATCATACAGACTGGATAGCATCTACAAGCCAGTCATATACTGTAGAGGGGAAATTCTGAGTCTCTGCAGGACAGAAATCTGGAGGCCACATGTTTACATATTCTGCCATATGCTAATACTCCATTGCTATTTATTACAGTTCTTTCCTGTTATTCATCTCCTATGGAGAAAAGTGACATAAATGTTCAGTTATATAGTGAAAAAGTTTGACATGTATTGTAAAATAACATAAAATACTTTCAAAGATATTAAACAAATGGGGGCTGGACGGAATTGTATGTGAGAATCTCTCTTACCTTAAATATATATATATATATATATATATATATATATATATACACATATATATACACAGTACAGACCAAAAGTTTGGACACACTTTCTCATTCAAAGAGTTTTCTGTATTTTAATGACTATGAAAATTGTAGATTCACACTGAAGGCATCAAAACTATGAATTAACACATGTGGAATTATATAATTAAAGGGATTCTGTCACCACCATTTTCCATATTAAGTTATTTATACCACTGGATTTATCTCATCATAAGGATCTCCAAATGGTTATTGTTATAGGGCCCACATGAAGATTTGTGGTGTAAAAATCGTTTTTTATCAACTGTCAATCACTTACATTAAGGAGCCCAAGGGGAGTTGACCATCGTTGCTGGAGCCCGGGCTCGGCGATTCCGTTGGAGCCCCGGACCGCCCACCTAATTAATATTCACTTCACTGAGTGAGTCAGTGAAGCTCCGCCGCGGCTGAAATCCCGCGCAGGCGCAGTAATTAAGTAATTCCTTAATGTAAGTGATTGACAGTTGATAAAAAACGATTTTTACACCACAAATCTTCATCTGGGCCCTATAACAATAACCATTTGGAGATCCTTATGATGAGATAAATCCAGTGGTATAATTAACTTAATATGGAAAATGGTGGTGACAGAATCCCTTTAACAAAAAAGTGTGAAACAACTGAAAATATGTCTTATATTCTAGGTTCTTCAAAGTAGCCACCTTTTGCTTTGATTACTGCTTACTTTTGGTCTGTACTGTATATCTTGTTTTTTTTGCAGGATGAAATGTATTTTTATGGCGCCAATTTGGGGTACATGGGGTTCACTTTTATTAAATCTTTCTAAGAAGGATTGACAATAAATACTGTATAAATTGATTTTAACCATTAATGTTGTACTTGAGTCTTAACTAACATATTACTTTTATTCGATGGGTCTGTGGTTGTGCGATTACAGTGATACCAAGTGTTTTTTTTTGTATTTTACCACTTTTGTATAATGATAGCACATCTTATGCAAAAGAAAAAAAGTTTTTATGTTGTCGCTTTACAAGGGATTGAACTTTTTTATCTTTCCATCAAAAATGGCTCAATGTATTTAAAAAAAACAAACTTTATTTTGCGATGCCCAGCCCCTTAAGAAGAGTGAGCTACTTCAAAGGGAATTTGTCACCAGCGACATCCCTTTCCAACTGTTTGCACGGACACACAGCTCTAATTCACCTGATTAAAACACTTTTTTCTTATTTTGCAAATTAGGTGCAACGAAGGCATCATCATTGCTCCTGTTTCACCCAAGCTCTGTTCCAGTGGCTAACCTCTCCCCAGCTGCTTTCCCACTGCCTCGCCCTGTCAATTAAAGCAGCCAGGGAGTGGCTTGCCCCAGAAATCAATGGAGCTTGGGTACAAAAAGAGCAATGGTGACACCCTCATTGCATCAAAGACCTAATGTGCATATTAAAAAGCAGGATAATGTGGAAATGAAGCTTCAGATCAACAAAAGAAAAACTGTGATTTAATCAGGTTAACTACAGCTGTAAACTGTTGGATCGGGAGGTCGCTGGTGAGAGATTCCCTTTAAGTTCCAATATTCTACAGCTCTCCAACAATATTGACATCTGCTCACTCTTATTTGTGGACTTAGCGGATTTGTAGAGTTTCTCTATCCATTGAATGGCTTTGGTCTACAATTATGCATTAGTGTAAAATGTTGAGTAACACATAGACTGTAATTTAAAAATCGTACCCATCCTAGTCCAAAAAGTAACATATATAATTCTATACAGTATTCTACGAACCATGAATAATTAACCAAGCCAGCAAACTCATGAACAAAACAGGACCAAATCCATTGTTTAATGGGAAACTGTGAATTATTCATCAGTGCATATCAGCCACAATGTTTGCAGTAAAAGGAGCAGGATCAGTGACCTTAAAGGGAATCTGCCACCATGAAAATGCAGTGCAGTGTGCAGACACAGGCTCGGACTGGCCCACAGGCTGTGGATGAGATTTCCAAAAACTCAACCACAATGCTGTAAATGTAAAATGCTGCGAATTTGCAGCATGCAGATTCATAGCATTTATCTAACACGTGAACATATTCTAACAGAACCAAACTTAGTATACAGATGTGTGTGGCAAGGTGTAGGGCCAGGTACACAGACAAGTATAAGATATATATATATATATATATATATATATATATATATATATATATATATATTGTAAGGGATTGTATCCTCTCAGGGGGTCAACATCACACAATATCTTCATAACACGGGGATTTTCAGGTCCAACTCAGTTTTATTGGCACCAGCACACCAAAACAAATCATAAAGACAACACCTGCCCGGCTGGGCACTGACTAAACATAGTTCAGCTAACTCACCTAAATAAAGACGCTGTTCACACACAGCTTTTAAGTACGGCTTCTTCAGCCGTTCAGTCCAGCAGCCTCCTGGCTGTAACTCCAACCGTACCTTTGGGGGGAGATGGTCCAATAGACCCCCAGACTGTGACCGTGTGACCCTCTTCTCCTAGGGTCACTGGGCCCCCCAAACTTCCAGGCTACACAGAGCCTTGTGGCCCCTCAGCCCTCCTGGCTGAGACCACACACACAGAGCCTCCACAGGCTCTAACCTCTCAGGCCTCCTCAGCCTGTCTCCTCTCCCCAGACTGACACTGAGGGCTGGATTATCACAGCAGTAATTACACCCAGGTGGCCTCACCTGTGGTGGAATAGGGATGTGGACTGGAATATCCATCCCCTCCAGACCTCTATGAAGCGTGAGGCCTGTCACTGCCTCACTATATATATATATATATATATATATATATATATATATATAAACATACACACACAATATACAGTATATGCACAAATATCTATTGTATACATACTGTAATATACACAATTATATACAGTACATACACACATACATATACTGTATACACTATATACACATGCAGTACATACGTACAAATATATGCTGTATACAGCGTATGCACAGGTATGTACAATACATACACACATATACTGTACAGTATACAGTACACATATATACAGTACATAAACATACATATTTACTGTATACAGTGTATATACAAGTATTTACAGTACATACACACATATATACTGTATACAGTATATAGAGTAGATATACACACAGAGTCACTTACAGGCATTTGGGGGGTTAACCTGAAGCAGGTTAAGGTGGAGAAGATCACCTCCTGGTTTTCTTTGCTCCCATGCTGTTTTTCAGCGCTTCCTGACAGTTTTCACTGCTTGCAGGCAGGGGCAGTGAATTATAACCTGTGACCCGACAGAAAGTTCAAGTGGGATCAGGGGTTATCATTCACTGCCCGTACTCAATTTGAAACAGGCTATGTGAATATGGAAAGGAGAGCTGGCTGTGCTCTGTGCATGCAGTCAGGATGAGGCAGGGACATGCTGCCCGCTCCTCAATAGTCTTTGCGGCATGTCTTGAGACTGAGGCTGTTTTTCAACCACAGTGACAGCATACCTCCCAACTTTTGAAAATTGCAACGAGGGACAATGTGTGCCCCGAGCATCACAGCAGTCATACTAGGCCACCCCTCTAACTCCACCCAAAGCATAATTTCTGGAGGCCATGCGGCAATTTTATTTCTTGCGCTTCATTGTCCATATAAATATTAGCACATAAATTATCAGATTATAGATATTTTAAGGTATAGACACTTTAGTAAGGAGCAATTTAGTAAATTTATTAATGCACATTTATGCATTAATCCTCCAGGTCAAAAAAATGGGACATTTAAGGATAAAAGAGGGACAGAGGGACTTGGGTCAAAAAGAGGGACGTACATAGAAATCATGGGGCCCCATAGCAAGAATCTCAATTGGGCTCCCTAACCCCACCCACTACCCTGGCCCATCCCACCTCCTATTTAGACAGTAAAAAACCTATACAGATGGGGTATCATTATAAACGTAATGACCAAGAGAATGAAGGGCTCAGTTTTGCCAAAAAAGCCATAGGAATTGCTTTTTTCCCCGAATTCCAGCCCCTTTAGAATATTTTGTCTGCTTTCTACTGCATTGCATGTCATATTAAAGTACAACTTGTCCTGCAAAAAATAAGCCCTCATACATCTACATGAGTGGAAAAATAAAAAAGTTATGGCTCAAGGAAGATAGGGGTGGAAAAATGAAAATGCAAAAACAAAAAACCTCCAGTATCCTAAGGGTTAAAGGGGTTATCTAACCCCTATTATGCCCACCAAAATGTCCAGGCACCGCATACAAATAACAATTATGCCCAGTGGGGGGGGGGGGTGCAGCCAATAGCAGGCCACTTCAGAAATGAGCCTCCTTAGATTCACCCGCAATTCTAGGAAAGCTCGTTCCCATCGTGGCCTCTGCTATTGACTATGCCCCAAGTAGCTGGATGTTTTTATCCACGTTATGGGGGGGATGCAGTGGCGGTTGTGCGTGCATCAGCACTGCAATGCGGGTGCAGGGGAGTGAGGTAAGTAAGGTGCCCAGCAGGGGCGTACTGCCTGGGCATTTTGGGGGGCATTAACTCCTTCCTGGCTGATGCTTATTGGGCAGTTTGATACACTGTCCTGTGGGGAAGGGGGGGGGGTTTACACTGTCCTGCGTCTTATATGAGCCTACAGTGCCCCCCACCCTCAACCCCACAGAAACTCTGCCGGCTGATGCCCTCCCCAAGAATACCCAGCCATATTATATTCAAGTTCCAACCGTTTTGTATGGTTGTGGAGGTCCTTTTACTGTGAGCACTGCAGGCTGCAGCTGAGAACTTCCAACTTCAAAGTCACCACCGGCTCACAGCTCCTTCCAGGAAGCTCTCACCATTTGTCAGGCTTGAACCAAGGGCCCCACTCGGGTGCACCTAGCCTATCTGCTGCCTGAGGCTAAAATTGAAATGGCGCCCCCTTCAATGCAAAATTTTTAATTTTAATAGAGCACTTTCTCTCATTGCTGCAGGAGACATGCTCAAAAACAGTCTATGGGCTAATCTTGATTTTGGCTACTACAGAGATGAGAGACAGTGTGATATATCAGCGCTTCTCTTTCCTCATTGTAGTGATTGTTGGAAATATTCGAACTAAGACCACCACTGATTCAAACCTTGGAAATGTAACTATGAAATCAAAAGTTTTTTTAAAAGTTCACTCAGTCTTTAAGGGCACCTGCACACCATGTAGATAATCACATGTAAGATCCACACTAATTTCTGTACAGATTTATTTGCGTTTCTGCACCATATAATTCGCAATATAATTGTGGATTTGGTGCGGATTACATGCTGTTCTGCCGCCGATCTTACCTTTCATGGGAAATCTGCATGGCAGGCCAATTTCCACATGAAAAAGAAAAAGCAAATTTTTTCAGCACTAGGCCACGCCCCTAACTCCACCCACTATGAGCTAATCTCACCCAGTCCCCTTACTGCACGGGGATAATAAACACAGTGATGTCACCGTACAGGGATTATAAACACAGTGATGTCACCGTACAGGGATAATAAACACAGTGATGTCACAGCACAGAGATAATAAACACAGTGATGTCACAGTACAGGCATAATAGACACAGTGATGTCACCGTACAGGGATAATAAACACAGTGATTTCACAGCACAGAGATAATAAACACAGTGATGTCACAGTACAGGGATAATAGACACAGTGATGTCACAGTACAGGGATAATAAACACAGTGATGTCACAGTACAGGGATAAAAACACAGTGATGTCACAGTACAGGGATAATAAACACAGTGATGTCACAGTACAGGGATAATAGACACAGTGATGTCACCGTACAGAGATAATAAACACAGTGATGTCACAGTACAGGGATAATAAACACAGTGATGTCACCGTACAGGGATAATAAACACAATGATGTCACTGTACAGGGATAATAAACACAGTGCAGTCCCCTCACAGAAAGTTAAAAAAAATAAAAACCTTATACTTACCTTTTTCCTAGCAGCAGAATCACCAGCAGGAGTTCTTCTTCTCTTGTCTAGAGGGGGCGGAGCCAATGCTGACTGACGGCCGGCCATGCCCCCCGCCCAGACATGAGGCACAGATAGCTGAAGGTACAGAGAGAGCTGCAGGGGGGGGACGGGTGGAAGGATGGAAGAAGCAGACAGCCGATTCTGGCTGTCTGCTTCTTCTTGCAACAGGCAACTGTCTCTGTGTCCTATGGACGCAGAGACAGCTGCCAGAGACCGGGACATACCCCCCCCATACAGGGACAGCAGGACAGCCACTGCAATCCGGGACTGTCCCGCTGGATTCGGGATGGTTGGGAGGTATGGATTAGTGTAATCTCATACACTTTGCTGGTACTATACTACACTGCTTTTTTTCTGCACGGGAATCTGCACTCAAAAGCCGCACATATTCCACAGCATGTGCAGGTGGCCTAAAACTCACAACATAAACTGACGTGCTGCAGACTGACAACCCACAGTGCAAGCCAGTTTATACTGTGGGTATGTTCCACACTGTGTGGATGAGATTTCCAAAAACTCAACCACAATGCTGTAAATGTAAAATGCTGCGAATTTGCAGCATGCAGATTCATAACATTTATCTCGCACGTGAACATATTCTAACAGAACCAAACTTAGTATATAGATGTGTGTGGCAAGGTGTAGGGCCAGGTACACAGACAAGTATAATATATATATATATATATATATATATATACACACACAATATACAGTATATGCACAAATATCTATTGTATACATACTGTAATATACACAATTATATACAGTACATACACACATACATATACTGTATACACTATATACACATGCACATACAGTACATACGTACAAATATATGCTGTATACAGCGTATGCACAGGTATGTACAATACATACACACATATACTGTACAGTATACAGTACACATATATACAGTACATAAACATACATGTTTACTGTATACAGTGTATATACAAGTATTTACAGTACATACACACATATATACTGTATACAGTATATAGAGTAGATATACACACAGAGTCACTTACAGGCATTTGGGGGGTTAACCTGAAGCAGGTTAGGGTGGAGAAGATCACCTCCTGGTTTTCTTTGCTCCCATGCTGTTTTTCAGCGCTTCCTGATAGTTTTCACTGCTTGCAGGCAGGGGCAGTGAATTATAACCTGTGACCCGACAGAAAGTTCAAGTGGGATCAGGGGTTATCATTCACTGCCCGTACTCAATTCGAAACAGGCTATGTGAATATGGAAAGGAAAGCTGGCTGTGCTCTGTGCGTGCAGTCAGGATGAGGCAGGGACATGCTGCCCGCTCCTCAATAGTCTTTGCGGCATGTCTTGAGACTGAGGCTGTTTTTCAACCACAGTGACAGCATACCTCTCAACTTTTGAAAATTGCAACGAGGGACAATGTGTGCCCCGCGCATCACAGCAGTCATACTAGGCCACCCCTCTAACTCCACCCAAAGCATAATTTCTGGAGGCCATGCGGCAATTTTATTTCTTGCACTTCATTGTCCATATAAATATTAGCACATAAATCATCAGATTATAGATATTTTAAGGTCCAAATTACACCAAATAATGAAGTTCTGATCTAATTTATAGGTATAAACACTTTAGTAAGGAGCAATTTAGTAAATTTATTAATGCACGTTTATGCATTAATCCTCCAGGTCAAAAAATGGAACATTTAAGGATAAACGAGGGACAGAGGGACTTGGGTCAAAAAGAGGGACTGTCCCTCCAAAAGAGGGACACTTGGGAGGTATGTGACAGGGCATAGAGTACTGCGCTCTCACTGTGAGCTACTGTTTCACATTGCCGCCCCCCACCTTTCCCTCATTAAAGGTGCTCCCCTGGCCCCACTGTTCTACACCATCAGCAGTCTTGCATCACTAACCCCTGGAGGGAACTTCCAACAGTGACCGGAGCGACGGCCTGGCCAGGTGGCTGAGGAGACAGGTGGTCAGTCATCAGGTACATATCTCCCAGGCTGGGTGCGCACCTGCTGCTTGCGTTAAACTGGCCAATCAGCAGCAGTATCTTTGCACACTGCTAAATGCTGATTAGCCAGTACAGCAGCAGACGCAGTGCCTGGGTCCTGGGAGCGCCCTGCTGCTGGGATGATGAAAAGGTCACGGGGGGGCTGTGTCACTGGGTTATCGTCCCCACAGAAAGTTGCTGCTCCCGAGCTTTTGACCACCACATGGGTCACCTGTTAATAAAACTTACAGCAGGGCCCGCCAGCTTGTGTGCAGATGATGTAAGGGGCGGGGCCTTCTGTGTGCTCCGGGCCACCTGTGTCGCGGGCCCCATAGCAGTGGCGTGGTCTGTCTACATTGGCGGTTCCCCACTGCCCACAGGAGTACAGATGAATCCCCTGGTGGGCCCCTGAGCAAGGTGGGCCCCTAGTCTCCCACTCCCTGCACAAGTGGCACATAACACAGTACACTTACTGCAATACATACGTATATTCAATGTACAGAACCTCAACCAGCCTATGTTCATATAAAAAACTTGTTCAATTATATATTATATTTGATTGTATCCATACGGTGGGCCGCCAAAATACATTTTACTGGAGGGCCCTAGAGACCCTAGTCCGACACTGTGCAGACATGTTGTAGAGCAGGAGGAGCTAATATATAGTTTTATGTGAAAAGTAACCAGTATACCTGGACATGTTTTGTTGAAATCCCTGCTCTTTCTATGCTTCGGAGACCAGAGGGCAGTACTATTCAGTAATTCACAGCCTTACCTTTATAAATATGCCTACAAAGATAGTTGTCAAGCGCTAAGTTGGAGCACCCATTGAACTCCAAGCATAGAGAAAGATTTCAATGAATAAAATACAATTTCTACTGAGTCTTTTCCCATAAAACTATATCAATCTGCTCAGCTCCTCCTGTTTTATAGCATGTTGCCTGCAGATAGCCGCAATAAAAGACTATTAACCAGTTAGGCCACAGCTCTGTGCTGTGCACTGATGAAGAGCATTCACCCCAAAACAGCTGTTTGCAGAGAAGGTCCTGTCTTGGCTATAATCCTAAATTATTTCAAGTTATGTGTCAAGACCTTCCAACAGGTGCTGCTACAGGCACAGCTTTCTTTTATTTTTTTGAGAGTCAATTTGCATACCTTTTCCCAGAGGCATATTGCAAGGCCTATAAAACTCCTTTCACCTATGTGAAACACTGGGGGAGTCACTTGTAGAGAAAGACCCTTCACCCGCCAGATCCGTGCTGCCGCAAGTGTGAAAGTGGCCTAAGGGGGGACGTGAGTAGTCTATACAAATATATAAATGAACCATACAAAAAATATGCTGAAAAACTGTTCCATGTAAAATGCCCTCAAAAGAAAAGGGGGCACTGCCTCCGTCTGGAGAAGTAAAAGTTCAGTCTCCAGAGGCATCAAGGCCTCTTTACCGTAAGAACAATAAATCTGTGGAATAGACTTCCTCAGGACGTGGTCACAGCAGGAACAGTGGACAATTTTAAAAAGGGTTTAGATTAAATCTTAAAAGTAAATTGCATTAATGCTTATGAAAACGTGTAGAAATCTGAGTCTTATTTCCTTTTTGAGATTGGCGACCACACCTATCCCTTGATTGAACTTGATGGACGGATGTCTTTTTTCAACCGTATTAACTATATAACTATGTACTAGGTGCTTTCCGCGAAGAGAAATAGAACCTCCTGTTATGCAAGATTAGAATTAGATATCTGCTCTACTTTTCATCTATTTGGTGAATGACCGCTTTATACACATTAGATCG
The DNA here is from genome assembly GCA_900303285.1 of Rhinella marina. Lineage (NCBI taxonomy): Eukaryota > Metazoa > Chordata > Amphibia > Anura > Bufonidae > Rhinella > Rhinella marina. The sequence goes on from ONZH01005014.1 coordinate 14,101, forward strand.
TTCATTATGTGCTGGAAAAATCAAAAGATACCTGAAATTTTTCTTCCTATCCCAACCTTCATTTTCCTCAGTATGATTTTACTATTTAATGGGTTTGCATAAATGATGTTCATAAACAGGTAACATTATGGGGTCTTCATTCCATATCGCCATATTATTGTTCGGTTAGAATGATGGATATGGTTATGATGCCTTGTTCATAGTTTCATCCATCTCTATTTGCATCGGCAATCTCTACACATTTTATAATAATGGTTGCTATGATATAATGGGACTGACCAAATAAATCTACTTGTATTTACAATACCAATTTTTTAAATACATAGTTATGTGACATTCTCTGAAAAAGCTTTTGTCCAAACACCATATTGCTACAATCTATCCTTCTTAAATGTAGGACATTATCCTTTGATTAAGCCTCCAGGTTCATGTGATTATTCACAGGCTAGAATTTCTACTGTAATGTATTTCAGAATTGAGAACTGACCATATCTAGGCTGATGTTTACATTGCTATTCAATTCTGGGTGAATATATTACATGATGCTGATGCTATTGTATAAAACAGATGTAACATTTATGTATCAATGAATTATGTGCACTGTATATAAAATATTGTATAGTGATATTGAAATATCCATAAGAATGAAACACAGTGAAGAACTAAGTTAATTGCATGAAAGAACAAAAGACATAAAGTGATATAAATAAGGTGGTAACAGAGGTAACCTGGGGGATAACTTTTTAACCATGAGCCCCCAGAGCAAAAAATAATAAAATGATTTTACTTTACCAATAAAGGAGACCGTATATTAGGGCTAATTCACACGACCATGCTTGGCCCGGGAAACATGTCCCGTGTGTTGGCTGCATCCACCGAACCAACCATGGACCACATAATCATGTGAGTACAGTACAATAGACCTGGGATCATGTAGGAACTGACCATATCATAAATCGTCATAGTTAGGGGAGCCCTGGTCAGTCTGGGCGGTATAGCCGACACACTGGCTGTGTTTCCCGGACCGAGCACTGAACGCTGTCTCCTCGAAGTCAATGGGTCAATTCACATGTGCAACTTTCCGCTTGCACCAAAAGATCGCAGCATGTAAGTACCGATTTTCCTGCAAGACTGGCTCATTTTAGTGAATGAGTGCATAAGAGAAATGAACCACACATAGATGCCATCAATGTGCTTCCCGTTTACAACACAGATGAGATTAACATACCCATCTGATAGAGCCCTAGTAGTTGCAAATCCAATATCCCCAAACTTTATTTAATTTGACTGGGTAACCTCTTGTCATGTACCTAAGCTCATAGATTTAGTTTTTGAACTGACAATGTCAATGTTCATTATCAGGTTTCTTATGTTACCAATGTAGTAATATAGCTTATTTTAGGGAGAATGTATCCAGAAAACTATCCACTAGCGCTACCTTTAGAGACACTTTTTGTTGCTGCCGTTACCGCAGCAGTACTGCACACCTGCTGTTCTGGAAAACCAAATACGTATATATCTATATAATGGCACCGCGCAACTGGTATATTGATATCCCTTATTCACCTAGATGGTACTTTTAATTCAATAACTTTCCTCTGTAAGATTTAGTATACCACTCAGTTCACCTCTGGAGCGGTAGTTAGCACATATGTCTCAATATTCCGCACACTCAAAACGCTGTATTCATAGCGTACTGGATTAGTTACACATGTGTTCCTACCTTTCTAGTGGCATGCACAAGGTCTTCAGGGTGTTCGGTGGTTCAGGATACGGTCCCGGTTCTTCCTAGGGACTTTCTCAATTTCTGGAGCGAGCCCCGGCCGGTGGCTCAGCTCCGCTTGCTTGTCTTTAGCTCACGCTCACTCAGAGCGTGCGGTGACGTCACCTGTGCTACGGATAGGTAATTGAGCCAAACTTACTAACCTACGCATTTCAAACAACACGGTGTTCTTCCTCAGGGTATTTTTCCAGTTAGGCTCTGTATCCTCCTTTATATCTCCACCTCAACAGAGCCAAATACCACAGTCCATCACAAAATACTGCCAGCAGCACAAAATACATCCCCAATAACTTCCACTGGCCGGCTGTGAGGAGGGCTCAGATGGCCCCCTGGGCATCGGCCCACCTGGAAATATTCCTGTAAGGTCTATGGCCAATCTGCCCCTGTTTTGTTTGTACTCACAGCACATTTAATGGATAAGATCTAGTTTTCCAATTCAACCCATACGAATTAAACATTACTGGTAAGTGAATGGCTCAAAATCAACAAAAAATGTCCTGCTGAACCTTTAGGACCCATTCTAGTATCAGAGCCTCGACCCACTGGAGGATTCTCTGGTGGGTGATTTCAATTCTCCCTGTCACAGTTCAACATCTGGATTCTGTTTGAAAGGCATAGTGTTCTTCTCTATTCAAAACAAAAACAAGTAGAGATATGCATTTATAGAAGTCAATGCTAGTATGAAACTGTAATGATATACAATACGCATGTTATGCATCCAGAAAAACAAAACACAAAACTGTAAATGTAAATTCACCCAACTGTATACTCTTCACAAAAAAAGCAACTGTACATCGATAAAAAAAAGTTTGGTTTGTTTAGTATAGTAGGAGTAACCACATTTTCACTTGTAGAGGTACAGATGACTGATATAGGCTACAGTATGTCCATGTCAGCATTACTTAGGCCCAATTCAACGACAGTATTTTTTGTCCGCATCCAATCCAGATTTTTTGCGGATTGGATGCGGACCCATTCACTTCAATGTCCGTTCTGCAGTCCTGCAAAAAAATATAGAACATGTCCTATTCTTATCCGTTTTGCAGACAAAAATAGATATTGTTACAATGGGTCCATAGAAAAAATTAACATGGATGTCATCCGTATTTTTTGCAGATTCACATTTTGCAGACCACAAAATACATGTGAATGCACCCTTAGAGGGAGGCCCCAGGAAACGTGGACTCATGGCTTGAAGCCCTCTAAGAAAATAGAATTTTTTTTTTACTTTGCCTTATTTAAAATTCAATATTATTGGCCTGTGTATGTAAGTATATCAGGATCTGAAGTTTGAAAAGGCACATTATTGTAGAATTAGGTCAGAAGGACTTACAATGTGGAAAGAGATGGGTAATAAAGTAAAAACACAAAATTAAAAGAAACACATTCATAAAACCCAGAGAATGACTGTCTAATTGTACTTGTCTGTAATCAAATACTACTGTATGTTGCAATGATAGAAATACCCTGAATAAAAAATACAGCTGCTAGACATAATGGGAATAATAGGGATGGTTGTTTCTTTCCCGGCATTTTCAGAGATGTAACTAAATACAGTGATTGGCCCTTGATATACATACCAAGGCAATGAGACTTTCCATTTTCACTTCTCACATCCGTTCCATCTAATATGGCTAATCCTTGCTTTAGTAACCTCAAGGAGATGAGCGCCCAGGAATTACCCCACTTCCAACTCTTGTTTCGTTAGCTAAGGCTACTTTCACACTAGCGTTTTTAAATTCCGGTATTGAGTTCCGTTATAGGGGCTCAATACCGGAAAAAAACGCTTCAGTTTTGTCCCCATTCATTGTCAATGGGGACAAAACTGAACTGAAGACAACGGAATGCTCCTGAAAGCATTCCGTTCCGTCTTCAGACCGGAGGACAAACCGCAGCATGCTGCGGTTTGCTCTCCGGTCCAGGCATCCGCACCAAGACGGATCCGGAATGACCCCCAATGCAAGTCAATGGGGACGGATCCGTTTGGTGTGGACACACCAGTAATCCGGATCTGTCCTCCATTGATTTCCAATGGGGGGTCATTCCGGATCCGGCATACATACACACAGACATGCATACATACACACAGACATACAAACAAACATACAGACATACATACAAACATACAGACATACATACATACATACTCACATACTCCCGGGACGCCGGCAGAACGTCTTCACGCGCCTCCTGCGCGCTGCGATGACATTTCCCCACTGCGCCCAGCAGAGGGCGCTGTGGGGAATCGTCATCACTGCGCGCAGGAGGCGCGTGAAGACGTTCTGCCGGCGTCCCGGGAGTATGTATGTATGTCTGTATGTTTGTATGTATGTCTGTATGTTTGTTTGTATGTATGTCTGTGTGTTGTTTTTGTGTGTCATGTGTGGGGCCGGAGCGCTGCTCCGGCTCCACACATGTATAGCGTTAGCACGGATCCGTCGGCACCCTTTAGGTGCCGGATCCGTGCTAACGCTAGTGTGAAAGTAGCCTAAGACTGCATGATTCCAGACATTATTTAATTAGGTCTCTAGCACATTCTGTACATGGAAAAATGATGCTTGTACTGGATGAAGAGTGGAATTTCACAGCTGGAAGAAGTCACTGGCAACAGCACCATTACCCATAATTACATACCTATTGCCTAATGGCAGTTTTTCTATTGTTATGTATGGCCCTTAAGGTACATACACTTATCTATGACAGAAAGTCAAGCTGCCAAGTCACATAAGAATGGTAATTTGTTTGTTAGGAAGCTATTCATCATGCATTGACCCTCATCAGTGTATGAGCAACTGCCATATGAACACATTTGATGTTTTGAATGTTGGCAGAAAATATGGGCACCTTTTCTGTGTAGACTTTTGTTTTGTTTGGCATTCAGCTTTATATATTATCATTCTAAATTATAATTCCAAATCTGTTCTTGTTTGATGCCAGCAATTCTCCTTGCAGCTTTCACAACAAGAATTTTCCCTTCTTAAAAAGCATATATCTCATGTTTTTCCTCGTTTTAGCACATTATTGTTCCAAAATTTGTTTTTTAAGTTTTAATGTTCTTCATTTGATACAATAACATAAGCTAAGATGCCAAGGGATCCAAAGGGATGCACAAAGCTGTGTTTCTTGGTGTTTTGTGGGTACTGATTATGGAGAGATTGTTGGACAGACAATAAAGTGTATAGACCTTATTTGTTAACATAGTGGGCGTGAAGCATACCAGAGTGTTTAAGTGTAGATAGACTGCTTGGGGCACTTAACTGGGCTTCATAACAGGTAGTGCCCCTTTAAGTGTTGCCTCTATCTGCCCCTATTCCCTTTGTGCAACTTTAATACGGTACTTTTACTATCTGCAAACACTAATAGAAAAACATTTATAAAACATTTCAAAGAGTCAGGGTCCATTCACACGAACGTATACTGCGGACCCGCAAAAATCTGGGGGCCGCCCGGCATGTGTTCCGCAGCGCTCGGAACACACGCCGTGCGGCCCCACTGAAAATGCCTATACTTGTCCGTGCGCACGGACAAGTATAGGACATGCTTCAAAAGAGCCGTGGCACGGAGTTAGCTCCGTGCCGCGGCTCCCGTCCCCATAGAGGGACCCATCTATTCCCACAATTTTGCGGATAGATACGGCCCCATTCACATGGTCGTGTGAATGGGGCCTCAGTGTAAGAAAGTCAATCAGAAGAGCAATCTTATGGACACTATAGCAAAACCTGGAGGGTATCCCCACTCCAAAATGACTACCAGCAGTGTGATTGTTTCATCACGGATAATGATGGCTGTCATTTTTTGTCTTTTTTTGTTTTTTTGGCGTTTTCATATTCTGACTTCCATTATCCACTCATCTGTCATCTTTAGGGTTACTTTAAAGGCTATGTACACCTTTGGGTCCATATTTTTTATGATTTTATTTTACTAATTTTGGGCTAAAAATCATTTTTTAAATTGGTCTGTATTAAAAATATTCAGCCATTCTGTCACAAAGGTTTAACTGTCTAGCTGTGCGAATCATACTTCCACTTTCACTTTGTGCCAGTCATCTAATAAATCTTATCTCTAAATTACTAAAAGATCATAAACACTTAGTTAAGCCACATTCTTTTCAGTAAGATAGGAACTGAGCTATAACGAGTGTTTATGAGGTTAGGGATCAGAAACAAGGAGCCCATCAAATAGCTACCTAATAGAAAGAGTAAAAGTACAAAGCCTACTAGAGAATCTCAAGGCTGTCCAGAGAAAGGGACACAACATTTTTAATGAAGACGAATTGAAAAAACATGTTTTTTTTTAAGCGCAAAATAAGTACAATGCAATAATGAAAAAAAAAAATAATGAAAGGTGTACATATCTTTTAACCCCTTATTGTGAAAATGGCTTGGTTCTTAAAGGGTTATCAGTTGTGGTAGGTCATCTCAGCTGCTATGCATGCTATTCTATTACTTAAACCCATTATTTGCCTCTGGTATTGGAGACCTTTGCAGAATCATAGCTAGACTTTCCTTTAATAGTTGAAAATTTTCACTTTGCGGCACTAACATGGTTTTTAGTTGGTTTAACATGGTTTGCCTGGTTGGTTAACATGGTTTCCTGGTTCCAGCATTTTTTGGTGCCCTTTCTCCCTCCCTATATCTGGGACACTTACCTCACAGCCTCATCTAGCAGCAGCTTTCATATACCTTAGTATGATGCTAACATGTATGTACAGTGGAGGAAATAAGTATTTGATCCCCCACTGACCTCGTGCTGAAACACCCATCCACGACCCATTTTCAGTGCCCTGGCGGAGGCAAGGAGGTTGTCACCCAGGATTTTGCGATACATGGCCCCGTTCATCTTCCCATCAATGCGGTGAAGTTGGCCTGTGCTCTTAGAAGAAAAATACCCCCAAAACATAATACTTCCACCACCATGCTTGACGGTGGGGATGGTATTCTTATGGTCATATTCTGTATTTTTCTTCCTCCAAACACGTCGAGTTGAGTTGAGGCCAAAGAGCTCAATTTTGGTCTCATCTGACCACAGCACCTTCTCCCAGTCTCTCTCGGAGTCATTAATATGTTCATTGGCAAACTTGAGGCAGGCCTGGACGTGAGCCTTCTTGAGCAGAGGAACCTTGCGTGCACTGCAGGATTTTAAACCATTACGTCTCAGTGTATTACCAATGTTTTTTTTGGAAATTGTGGTCCCAGCTGCCTTGAGATCATTACTCAGCTCCTCCCGTGTAGTTCTTGGCTGATTTTTAGCCTTTCTCATGATCAATGAGACTCCACGAGGTGATATCTTGCATGGAGCTCCAGGCCTGGGTCGATTGACAGTAATGTTGTACGTCTTCCACTTCCGAATAATTGCACCAACAGTTGTCACCTTCTCATCCAGCTTCTTACTTATGGCTTTGTAGCCCATTCCAGCCTTGTGTAGGTCAACAATTTTGTCCCTGACATCTTTAGACGGCTCTTTAGTCTTGCCCATGGGGGAGATGTTGGAGTGTCACTGAGACTGTTGGCAGGTGGCCTTTTATACAGGTGACAATTTGGGACAGGATGTCTCTCATCCAGGTAACGACTTCACTGTGATTAGGGTGTGTCAGTGGTCTGTGGGAGCCAACATTAGTCATGGTTTTACTAGGGGATCAAATACTTATTTCCCTCAAAGAAATGCAAATTATTTTTTTATTTCTCATTTCATGTAATTTTCTCAGTTTTTCTTTTGATATTCTATGTGGCACTGTTAAAATAAAGCTGGCAAAATATTATGAGACGTTTCATTTATTTTTTAGTATTAAAACTTTTAAAGTCAGTGGGGGATCAAATACTTATTTCCTCCACTGTATATATATATATATATATATATAAAATGACAAAAAATGGACAGCACCTCCTACAGGTGAGAGTCAGGTGCAAGCTACCTGCTGGCTAATTAAATACTAAACAGAAAATGGCAGCAGCACTAGATGAGCCATGAGACATAAAATGAACATGAAATGAACATATGAAGAAGCAAAAAAGCATAACTGCTATGTAGATAAAGTGGAAGCTCTTAGCGCATATAAATGATCATAAATATGTCGGGCTCATCCACCAACGATCAAGGTGGCTTCCAATCGGATGAGTCCTACACTAACACTGACCTGCATCCTACAAAAACCGGCAGGCCCATATCAGGAGAACAGCATACCTGGTCAGAAGCTGCACCAATGTGAACAGGAGTGCTAAATTCCCAGAGGAGGCCAGGCCTCCTCTATATATACATATATATAGAGGAGGCCTGGCCTCCTCTGGGAATTTAGCACTCCTGTTCACATTGGTGCAGCTTCTGACCAGGTATGCTGTTCTCCTGATATGGGCCTGCCGGTTTTTGTAGGATGCAGGTCAGTGTTAGTGTAGGACTCATCCGATTGGAAGCCACCTTGATCGTTGGTGGATGAGCCCGACATATTTATGATCATTTATATGCGCTAAGAGCTTCCACTTTATCTACATAGCAGTTATGCTTTTTTGCTTCTTCATATGTTCATTTCATGTTCATTTTATGTCTCATGGCTCATCTAGTGCTGCTGCCATTTTCTGTTTAGTATATATATATATATATATATATATATATATATATATATATAGTAAAATATATGTATATATATATATATATATATATATATATATAGATATATATAGATATATATATATATATATAGATATATATATTGTAATATATATATCTAATATATAAAGCTGAGTGTATGTGTGTGTGTGCGTGTGTGTGTGTGTGTGTGTATGTCCGCTAAAGGAATCCGCACCGCTGCAGCTACAATCACAAAATTTGGCACACATGTACATCAGGTGTCCGGGAAGGTTTTAGAACAGTTTTCAACTCTCCAGGACGTACCGTTCCTGAGATATTCCCAAAAAATGCCTTAGCCAATAGTAGTCTGGTCACATGACCCTTATCAGCCAATAGAAGCTCCCAGGTAGTTAGTCTCCACACACACACTAGGTTTCTATGGCCACGCCCCTTCCACTCCGCATCTGACCGGGATTGAAAAAATGAAGGTAAAAATCAACTTCTGTCAGCTGCAGGGGTGGGAGGGAGTGTGACTTTCTCCCTGCAGCTCATGCTCAGACAGCACAGTGCTGCTGTCTGAGAGTGAGCTGTTCAAAAGGACATCCGTGTGTCCATCCAGGCCCTGCGCATGACAGAGGACAGGGAGTCTGAAAGCCAGAATGTCCAGCCTTCCCCCAATGTGAAGCTGTGCCACCGGTCCCCATGAAGCCACACCCCTAAACAAGAGGCCACGCCCCCTGTGTCCATCCAGACCCTGTGCATGACAGAGGACAGGTAGTCTGAAAGCCAGAATGTCCAGCCTTACCCCAACATGAAGCCGTGCCACCGGTCCCCATGAAGCCACACCCCTAAACATGAGGCCACGCCCCCTGGTTCCATGAAGACACGGAGGAGAAGCTGTCTGAGCGTGAGCTACTGAAAGGGTGGACATCCCTGTGTCTGTCCAGGCACTGTGCCGGACAGTGGACAGGGAGTCTGAAAGCCAGACTATCCAGCCTAAAACTGGACCTCTGGCCACCCTAGGGGCAGGCTGATGTTAAGGTGGCCACTTGTCCGGCTTTAGGCTGGACAGTCTGGTTTTCTGGCTCCCTGTCCTCAGTCCAGCACAGTGCCTGGATGGACGTAGGGATGTCCACCCTTTCAGTAGCTCACGCTTAGGCAGCTTTTCCTCCGTGTCTTCATGGAGCCAGGGGGCGTGGCCTCATGTTTAGTGGTGTGTCTTCATGGTAACCAAGGGCACTGTTTCACGTTTAGGGGAATGGCCGGTGAGGTCTGGCTTTCTGGGGTGAAGACAGTGGCCACTCTAGCTGCTGTGGAGGTCACAGTTATAAGGGACGGGCTGCTGTAGAGGTCACTCTCGATATTTTTTTTACGTCACACACACAAACATTAAATGAAATAGATCAAATATACCCGGGCGAAGCCGGGTCCATCAGCTAGTATACATATATATATATATATATATATATATAATTTATTTTTTCAAAATTGCAATTTCTCACAGTGGACATACACTGCACAACAAGAATTAGTAATTAGTATGTACACCTATACTATACAACGTCTGAAACTGAGGTCTGCCTTGGGTACCACAAAAAAGTTTTTTTTTAATAGATATAATATCCAACTTGGTACAGCAGATAGAAGTTGACCCATGCTTTTGTATATCATTTTTATTCTGCCTTTTGCTTTATTAACATGCACATTTACATAATTTCTCATACAGTGAAGGAAAAGCGACATGTGCAGCCACCAGCCACAGGGATATGTGAGTGAGATGGTAGATAGGTTGTCACAGTGTACACGGTGTAGCCGGTGGTTTTACTCACGGTTAGTTGAATCTTCCCTGGGCCAGTGTGCAGTTGTGAGGAGGGTGGACACGACTTCCCTCGGGGCACACTCCGTACGCAGGACTCCAGGATGGTCAGTTGAGGTGCCCTTGGTGTTGATTTTGACCCTGTCGGACGGCTGGGTCCTGGTTATTTCGTGACACCAGTGTCTTTTATGGTAGACACACCCTTGATGTCAATGATGAGGTAGTTTAGGTTGGAAAAATAAACTTTTACTTTTGCCCTGAGGCAATTCTCCTCATAAGTGCAGTTTACAGTTATTTCAGTTCTGTCAATCACTTCTCCAATATGGTCAATCAATTGCTGGTGTTGTAATAATTCCTTTGTAAGTTGGTATTTCAATAAAGTGCTACTTTTCTTTAAATCCTGTTACACTCCTTTCCTTCTTAGCATGTCAATCCCCTTGCACTAGTTCTAGCTCTGGATGATTATAGTATATCTTTATGATATTTCAAGGCAGCTATCCGCCATGACAGGAATTAGTATTTCAGATACATTACTCCCACGGATGCTGTTACTTCCTCTATGAATATCCTCACTACCCTGAGGGTTCTCAGTAGGGAAAAATACAACTTGTACCTGGTTGTAAAGTCCGCAGGTGATTAAGCTTCTCCTGATCATGTCAGTGCTGACAAAGTCCAATAACCATTTGAATGGTGTTCACCTCAGTCAGGCTCGCTTTATCCAGTTAGTTGCTCAGATACTAGCGGCTTAGAAATCGTAAATGCCCTCATGGAATCCTGACTTGGCCAGAGCCAGGGAAAATGGCAGCCTGAAGCTGGATGCCTGCTCCTACTCTCCTCCTGCTCTTAACTTGAGTTCCTTCTCCTTTGACTTCTCTCCTCACATCTAGCTCTCAACTCCCAACTCCTGGTTTCCTGTTACTAGGCCTTATATACAAAGGCATTACAGCACCATCTAGTGGTGGTTAGGATTATTACAACACTAAGCCATAAAGGTTTTTCCTATACATTACCAACATTATTCTAGTAGCATACATAATGATAACATGACATAGGATGACATGGCTATATAAAATAGTTTGGAGTGTCCCTTTCTGCACTTTTAGTGGGACACTACATACCCCACTTCTTTAAACAAAGCCAGCCTCAGCTTATCTTGATTCGTAGTGGTATCTCCTGAAAAAGAGTAGAGAAAGTGCACCGTACGCATATACATTCACTTAAATTGCATTCTTTCACATATATTAGCATTATAAAATAGAATATAACATTTACATTATTAAATAGTATAAGTATTCAGCATTAAACACATCCTCTATATTCTTGAGACTTATGACGCAAAAGGTGACAAAGGGGCGTCGTTACTTCTTTGCTTGACGGTGACACAATGGGCGTTGATCAATATGGGGAATAACATAGTCCATGTCAAAATTCAGAGTCTCTCAAAGGCAAAGGTGAACTGGCTTGATGGTTACATAACAGTCTCAGAAAATGTCCTTCTGGGTACATAATTTAACGTTGCATAAAACATGGTTATTATTAGTCCCTTTAAATGGGGATAAAATGGCACAAAAAGGGCGCAACTAGGATATAAATATGGCTCCATACATCACGGGAGTCCAGCAGGTAAATCCTGGTCAATATAAAGTCAGCAGGCTCTAAGGTGGCTCAGGTCCTTAGCCATAAATTTGCCCAAAGAAAAAAACAAAATAACAAATAACGCACAACCGTGGGCAGAGTCTCTGCAATTAAAGAAGCACATAAATCAACATGGCTGTCAGCCACTTACGGATTCTTTTCTTTTAAGGATAAGGATCCTCCTCTGAGGGAACGTCTGTGGTGAGTGGGCTTCCAGACTCCCACTCATGTGTAAAACATTCTGACACCTCCTCTGCAGGTCGCATACATCTGGGGGGTGAAGGGGTGGATGATGTTGGTGTTGGCTGCTGAGGAGCCCCTTGAGTTTCTATATTTCTTTTGATGACTCTTTTCCTCCAATTGGTCATTTCCTCTTCTAACTGTTTTAATCCTTCAGGGGGCTGAAAATACTCTTCAAAAGTGAGGTAGCTTTTTCCTCTCTGCTGCATTGTAGTGACAGTCTCTGATGTAGCAATGGCAGGGACCCACAGATACCCGGATTTCTTACTGGAGTCTGGTACATTGAATCGGGCGTCAGCCCTTGCGGGTACAGGTCTTTCAGGCAACTCTGGTGCATACTCAATCTCCCAGTTTTCCACTTCAGGGAGGAATCGGCGTACCTCTGTGGCGTAGGGACCATGGGGACACTCGGCAGGCATATAGAGAACCTCTTCTCCTGGCTGCAGATTATGGAGCGGGTCCGGCAGGTCGGGATATTTAACTGCTCGCCGGTTGACAAAATAGTCCCTTCCTGACTCTACATCTGTCAGGAATCCATACCCCCATTGCTTATCAAAGACTTTGACGCGCCCACGTCTCCTTTCTAGTTCAGGCAGTGCTTCTGTGGGGTAGCGTAACATCTTATTGGTCAATTTTTCAAAGTGCTGCTTAGTTTCAGTAATTTTTGCAAAACGGGTCTCCCGCAACTCCATTAATAACTCCTGCTGCTTCACATATGTGGGTACAGCCAACCTGGTGGAATCGGACCTGGTTGAATCAGAATGGGATGTTATCCCGAGCATCTCCCAGCGCTTTCTCTGGGCAGCGAGAACGACACGCGTGGAAATCTCCCGCGACTGTTGCTCCTTTGCGTCCATTAATGATTGCATCTCAGCGTACTTACACTCCGCCATTATAGGATGAGCACGAGGTTTGGCATGTCTGCTCTCGGCAATAACTAACGTCACTTCTGTGCCGCCCACTAGGTTCTTGCGGCACCCAAGTCCAGGCCCGCCTCCGGGGCCGCACCCTACTCAGCATGAAACAGTCACCCAAACCTCAATAATGGGGCCCCACAAAAAGGGCACGAAAAAGGGCGCCATTACAATTTCTTTAAGCAAAACTACGCAATAGGCCCAACACAACAAAAACTGGGCTAAGTCTATGGGGTTTGAGTCAAAAATAGACAGTCATTTTCACCTTACAATACATTAAAGCGGCTTTCCAGCCTACTTTCAGGGATTTCTTTCTTGAGCAGTTCCTTGGCTGCTGGTATTTTCAGTATTTGTAATCCAAACGGATTTGGTCACAGCTGTATCTTGCAAGGTAGATGATGAAGTACTTGCATCTTGGGTCTGTAGAGGTTCAGCCCATACTGTAGATGGTTCCGGCGGACACCAGTATGAATGGTGTTTAGCAAGCTGCTGTAGACTAGCAGTATGAAGCGCATCAATCAGATGATGATTTTCTTCTATCTTGCAGGGGTCCCACACTCTCCTTAGCGGGGTTTCTTTTGGAATTTCTTCCTCCATATTTTCGAGTTCAGTATCGGAACCCGGTACAACTTGCTCTGCGGCAGCAGATTTTAGTAGTTCACATAAACGGGGACTGTCATAACACTTGGATTCAGTCTCTGGTTTGGGTCTTGAACGTCGCTTATGAAGCGGTCTTCCAGGGTATTTTTCTTTCTGACTTGGGTAAACATTTTGGCTTCCTTGAGGAGGTTTGGTTATTGGCGTTCCTGTTGTTCTTGAATTGTGGCCTCTATAACGGGCACGGAGGGAACGGCCCTTCATCTTGCTTCCTTGAAGGTCTGGAAGGTTCTCTCTTCTGATTCGCCCGCCCCCTAGGCTCTCTTGAATAATGGGGGTGGCGTACACATTGGGCGACATAATGCAGATCTAGGGTGTCGCAGCAAACAATTTTTTTCCCGCTTTGCAAGGGGGTGGAGACTTAAGTTTCCCGCTATTGGGGTGATGATGGCGTAGCAAAAATTAACAGTTATGGCGGTCGGGCGCCATTTTGGATGCAATTCACAGTCCATTCACTGACAGCAATCACCTGCAATAAACGTTTCAGGCGTATATTTCAATAGCACAGTTCTTATACATCAAAGTGGGGTTTATTTGCATAGTATTCGCACATAGCGTATAGTTTTCAAGTCCTGTTCGCATATGGCGTACATGTTTGTATCCTGTTCGTACATGGCATACAAGTTTGAATCCTGTTCGTGACGCCAATCTTCTGTAACCAACAGCCGCAGGGATATGTGAGTGAGATGGTAGATAGGTTGTCACAGTGTACACGATGTAGCTGGTGGTTTTACTCACGGTTAGTTGAATCTGCCCTGGGCCAGTGTGCAGTTGTGAGAAGGGTGGACACGACTTCCCTCGGGGCACACTCCGTACGCAGGAATCCAGGATGGTCAGTTGAGGTGCCCTTGGTGTTGATTTTGACCCTGTCGGATGGCTGGGTCCTGGTTATTTCGTGACGCCGGTGTCTTTTAAGGTAGACAAACCCTTGATGTTAATGATGAGGCAGTTTAGGTTGGAAAAATAAACTTTTACTTTTGCTCTGAGGCAATTCTCCTCATAAGTGCAGTTTACAGTTATTTCAGTTCTGTCAATCACTTCTCCAATATGGTCAATCAATTGCTGGTGTTGTAATAATTCCTTTGTAAGTTGGTATTTCAATAAAGTGCTACTTTTCTTTAAATCCTGTTACACTCCTTTCCTTCTTAGCATGTCAATCCCCTTGCACTAGTTCTAGCTCTGGATGATTATAGTATATCTTTATGATATTTCAAGGCAGCTATCCGCCATGGCAGGAATTAGTATTTCAGATACATTACTCCCACGGATGCTGTTACTTCCTCTATGAATATCCTCACTACCCTGAGGGTTCTCAGTAGGGAAAAATACAACTTGTACCTGGTTGTAAAGTCCACGTCCAGGTGCATTAGGTTTCTCCTGATCACGGCAGTCCTGACAAGTCCAATAACCATTTGAATGGTGTTCACCTCAGTCAGGCTCGCTTTATCCAGTTAGTTGCTCAGATACTAGCGGCTTAGAAATCGTAAATGCCATCATGGAATCCTGACTTGGCCAGAGCCAGGGAAAATGGTAGCCTGAAGCTGGATGCCTGCTCCTACTCTCCTCCTGCTCTTAACTTGAGTTCCTTCTCCTTTGACTTCTCTCCTCACATCTAGCTCTCAACTCCCAACTCCTGGTTTCCTGTTACTAGGCCTTATATACAAAGGCATAACAGCACAATCTAGTGGTGGTTAGGATTATTACAACACTAAGCCATAAAGGTTTTTCCTATACATTACCAACATTATTCTAGTAACATACATAATGATAACATGACATAGGATGACATGGCTATATTAAACAGTTTGGAGTGTCTCTTTCTGCACACATTTAGTGGGACACTACACATGGTTAAGAAATTACCATCTTTTTATTAAAAAATATATATTTTGGAGATGTTTGCTTTAGGTTCTGTATGAAATCACTTGTGAGCTTGTCATGTTTTCAATTGCAGATATCCTCATAGGTAATCAATATCTGATGGGGTCTAACTTCCTGCACCCCTGCAGATTAGCTATTTGAAAAGACCACAACAACAATGCTAGGTCACATTCACTGGTTATATGGCCTATGCGCTACTCAGTCCCATTCAAGTACAGGCCCATACCAAGCACAGCGGCTAGTCAATGGATGGTGCTGTGCTTGGTTCATTACGAGGAGGCCGGTGCACTCACCTCTTCAAACAACTGATTGATGGGTGTGCTGGGTGTCAGACCTAGTGATCAGATATTAGTGACCTATCCTGAGGATAGGTCTTCAATATAAAATACACTTGGAAAACACCTTTAACATAAGAATAAGAGCAATGCTTTTCAGCTAACTAAAAGAATGCAGACATTCATGCCCCAAGTAATACTGGCATGATAAAGCATAGGCATATTATACCTTTGCCTTTACAGCTGGTACTGAATGCACCATGTGCTTAGCAAATGTTGTAGACGTCTTTAGAATTTAATTGATTCCAGTCATAGATCACAAGTAGGCATGGCAATCAATATTTTACTAGGGTAAGGTCAGGTAAGGACAAATATAGAACTGTGCCATCAATACTTACATGATAGTAAAGGCAAAAACAATTTATAAAGCTGTTCAGCAATAGCCAGAAAAAGAACTGACAAAACACTGCACAGAAAGCCTGCAAGGAAAGGAACAAGTAATCCCAATGCAATAGAATAGGTTAGTAATAGAGATCAGTGAATATCCCGAAATTCATTCTATCCATTCAGACATCAGATTTTATTCAGTCTGAATAAATCATTCCTAACTGAAAGTGGCCCAATAGTCCTCAAAAGCTGGGTGTGACATTCTGGGGTCTCATAAGACTGTATCCAACCTAATTCAAGCTCTTTAACTCCAAGACAGCATTAGTAATGTCAACATGTATATGGCTATGGACAGGGGCGTTGCTAGGGTCTCAAAAGATTCAGGGCCCAAGCCCCAATGAATATGGCCCAGTTCTCTATGTCGACCCTCGTCCCAACAGGAGAACATACCTCACATCCAGTGCCTCCCAAGTCACGTCTTCTGTGATATAGATCTTCTCTGTCATCATCTTCTCCATTTGGCCCGGACAACTTCTCTCAGCCACCTCGTCTCTGCAGAGTGTGACACACAGACATCTTAGCTTCATCACATTTCTATCATCATCCTCCAAACTGGAGTCCCCAAACCCTGCCGAGAGGCGGCCGGAACAAAAGTACAACATGCTGCGGCAGCACGGATCCTAACAGCCCGCCGGAGTCCCATGCCACAGGTGTGAAAGTACCCTAACAGAACCCTGCCCAAGTCACCTCCAACACACAGTCCCATGATAACATCCCTCCCTTCTGCCCTGACATACAGTCCCAGTTAAATAACCACAACTCCCAGCATCCCTCTGCTTCTCCCTTCACTTACCTCTTCTGATGTAGCAGTGCTCACTGCAGCTTCTTTCCCACAATTTTCCTCTTCAGGTTAGAAGATAGGCGTTGAAAAGGACCAGCGATGATGTCACAGTCATGTGACCAGTGCCGGATTGGACGGCACTGATCACATGACCTGTGATGTCATCACAGGTTCTACCTATCTTGCAGTCTGTTAGATTCAATTGTACTGCAGTCCTGAGGACGGCAATACAATTGTATTTGTCTAACAGGCAGGACATTCGGGGCCTGGGAGAAAACATCAGGGGCCCAGGCCCCGAATGTTTTAGCCTAGCAACGCCCCTGGCTATGGGTAAATGTATCAGAGCAGTTGGAAGCAACAGACTGTTTAATAACTCACTGCACTTTTCGATTTTTTTAATCCTTTTTAACCCTTTCATGACCGGGCCTATAAAAGGCCTGAATGTCCAGGCAACTTTTTGTGATTTGAGCACATGGTGGTTTAGTGACCCTAATTTTTTTTTATTTGTTTGAACACCAAAATAATTTTTGCTATTTTTCTTACTTCACACTTAGGACTTTTTATTAGAATGGTTTTTTTTTAGAGTTTTTTTTAAATTTTTTTAGGTTTAATTTGGACGAAAACCAGTAATTCTTATTTCAAAAAAATAATTTTTAATTATAGATTTTTATTTTTAAAATATTAAAACTGACACACAAATTAATTATTGCAATGGGTTCCCTATTTGATAACAATCGTTTTGATATATAACATGTATAGATTTTATTGAACGGGGCGACTATGGTGACGCTTTCCATATTTTTTATTTCTATTTTTATTATTATTTTTTTTTACTTATATATTTATTTTTGGCACATAATATGTCCCCCAGGAGGTCATTAAAAGACCTCTGGAGGACATTGACTTTTTTTTTTAACATTTTTTTTCCCCCACTGTTTCCACTGTAACTGGGCATCCACAGGAGCCCCAGTTACAGGGGAAAACAGCCCCCTATGGGGGCATTAGACACAGGCAGAGCTGATCAGGGTCTCCTTAGACCCTGCAGCACTGCTCCTGCCCTCCTCCACCATGCGCCCTGGTACCTCTCTCTTGCTGGCACAGGAGAAGACAGAAGCAGTAATAAACCGCTCCTGTCTTCTCCTCAGGGACCCCGCTCTGTCTGTGAGCCGGGACCCAACCTGCTCCTGCTAAAATTGCAGGAGCTGATCAGCGCTGGGATTAAAGGGCCGCCTGCACGTGTATATACGTGCTATCTGCACGGGGCATGTGCAGATAGTACGTATATACACAGATGGCGGACGTGAAGGGGCTAAAATAAAAAAAAAATCCCAAAACTATCCATTTTTTAAGACAGATGCCGCTGATGATTACACACACACTGGTATTGGAAGAAGCAATGGCTTTTTAAACAGCAGTTGTTTTTATGAAGTGGTCCAAAAATTATTTTTTTGGGTGTACCAACAGGTTTTGTTATTTTGAAGAAAATGGAAAGTGATTAAGAAAATGACTTTTTCCAATAGACATAAAAAACATTCCATTTTTGGGAGCAGTTTCAGGTTTGTAAAAGTGTATGAAGTTGAGGTCCCAGCAGCAGTGATGCAGTACGAAACATGATGGACAAGACAGGAGTTGTGCGGCTGTGTAGGGCTAAGAGTATTGGAATTAGGAGTAGTAGTAGTTGTAGCAGCACTAGCAGTACAGATGGAACTCATGGACAAGGCAGGAGATGTGCAGCTGTGTAGGGCTAGTACTTGTGGCCGCAGTAGCACAGTATGTAAAATCATGGACAAGGCAGGAGATGTTTGGCTGTATAGTAGTAGTAGTAGTGGCAGGGGTTATGTAGAGACGCCGGCCTCTATATAACTTTGGCAGAATCCGCTACCGCTTATAAATGTAAGGCAGCTTCCTCGCTGTCTAACATTTAGACCATTTTCTATGCCTAAACCAGGCATAGAAAATGGTAAATGAGATGGTCCTGCTGGCCCATACCCTTCCCTGCCCACTTTTTTTTTGACCTGGTGTGAGCAGGGAGAAGTCACAGACTGCTATGCAAAAGACACTGCAATCTGTGCCAGAAATACACCTAATTTATGCATATTTCTGATTAGTAAATGACCCCGTAAGTGTTTTCTACTCTTCTGGCCCCTCTTAGCCTCACCTAAAGGTCAGTACACATGTACAGTTACTTCATACTGCAGACATTTTGCCAGGTATAAATATTTCTCAACAAATTTATGAAGTTAAAGGGGAAGAACAATTAAAAACCTCACTTTACACTCCAAATTAGCATTAAAGTGAAAGAGACATATATGGCTATAAGTAAATGCATGCTAAGTTCCAAGAATTGTGTCTTTTTTGGGGCAGATGCCTGTTGGTATTTACACACACACTGTAGTACTGGAAGAAGCAATGGCTTGTTCTGAACAAGCAGTCCAAAATTATCCATGTGTCAATGATAGTGTGCACTTTGGCATACAGCAACATTCCCAAGGAGCCGCCTATGTACTCAGCCACATGCTAGTACAATGCAGGGATGGCTGGGAGTGCTAGGTATCCTCCACTGATCCTCCAGTCATCAGCTACTTAAAGGGAATGGAATCCACTAAGTTATATGTAGGCAACTGCACCGCAAAAAACTTGGCCAGGTGGGAGTTCAATTATCAAACAAGGGGATTCCTGGGCATGTATTGTAGTTTCCTGACCACACATTCAGTTAGGAATAACTAACAAACGAGTGGAGGAGAAGGAGGTATAGTTGGGGCAGGAGAAGTAGTAGTTGACAGTGTTGACCTGGCCTGGTTGACCTAGTTCGAAAAACAGACAAGAATATGACATGTTCTATAATTTGCGGGACAGACATATGGATGCAGACAGCACACAGATAACATCAGTGTGCTATCTGTTTTTTTGCGGACCCATAGAAATGAAAGGGGACATGTGCGATGCACAAAAAATGCAGATCAGACTTGGATCCAAAATATGGTCGTGTGCATTAGGCCTGATTGTAAATGTAATTATACATTGTCTTCTCAATGTCAGCTCTTTTTTCTGTAATTTAAAGGGGTTGTCTCATTTCAGGGAAAAACATTTAATACGTAGAGAAAGTTAAAAAAAGCCACTTACTAATGTATTGTTATTGTACATATTGCTTCCTTTGCTGGCTGGATTCATTTTTCCATCACATTATGCATGACTTGTTTAAATAGTTATGACCCCCCTGCAATCCATCAGTGGTGTCTGTGCTTGTACAATATAGAAAAATGTACCAGCCTATGTAAGCTCCCACGGTCCCAGCCACCAGAGAGGCCGACACTTTTTCCTATGTTGTGCAAGCACGGCTACCGCTGATCGATGGCAGGGTGGTTGTAACCATGGAAAAAACAGTGTATAATGTGATGTAAAAATGAATCAAGCCAACAATAACAATACATTAGTAAGTGCTTTGTATTAACTTCCTCTACATGATAAATGTCACTTGTTGAAGTGACACATTCCTTTTAAGATCTACATACTTCCTATCCCTCCTATATCTAACCACTTCCTGGTTAGGATGTTATATAGTGGCTATGATATGTCCATTGAACCATCACTGGATCATACCCACAGTCCCTCATAGTTTGCATTATGGGCTAGGGGCTGGGGTGCCCCAATATACACTAAATGAATATGAGGTACTTGGCAAATACATTTTTGATCAAAATCATTGGTGGTATCTACCACTGCAAAGCAATCTCATTTGGATGGAGCCCTTTTCTATAATTACTCCTTTCCTTGTGTCAACTGTTCTCAAATAAAACCAGGGAGAGCAGGCTCCAGCTAAATACTGCAGTGTCGGAAAGAGTGCACAGTTTGTGGTGGTTAGGAGTGCGAAACCAAGTGGCAGCCACTACTCCAAATGAATACTGCAAAAACAAGACAGAAAGCTAGTGGGCACATCCTGCAAAATATGATTTAATCCAAATCACTTGGAGGTGTGACTGTCTCCATTTTAGTTGTACAACCTCTAAGAAACCCATCTTTCCCACAGGCTGTTTTTAATTAATGCAGTATCTAGTTGGAGCTTGCTCTTCTTATATTCATTAAAGGAAGGTAAGAGGACTCGACTAGAGGTGGATCTACAAGAAGTCACCAAAAAACATCTAGTGGTGCAAAACAAGATATGAATTCTTTTTTAGGATCTCTTGGATTGACAACATGTTTTGGAGGAGAAGGCTCCCTTTTGAAATCTGTAAAGCGCTGAAACGATGGCCTCCGCCGATGAAAGGACATTGTTAATAGAAGAAATCCCGATAAAGAATTCATACCTACCTTATGGTCGTGTTGCACCTATAAATGTTTTTCAAGACACTTAATTTCAAGACGGCAGCGTTGGCCTTAATGATGCACCAACATTTTTAAACATTGTGTGACATTTGTTAAATTTGACGGACAGTTTTTGAAGAGTTAAGGAAGATGGTTGTTCTCCTTCACAAGATTTTGCCAATTAATGAGCCAGCCTCATCATTGCTATAGGGGTGCCTTTGTGTACTGATAAAGGCCCGTGTTGGCAATGCAAATATCAGTGATGATTAAAAAAAGGTGTTTTTGTAAGTGAATGGGTGAATATTTACACCAGATAGCTGTCACGGTGACTAAAAGCTGCTCTGACATTGCTTAACCTTAGACACAATCTGATGTAGAACATCTCTTTGCTTTTTTATTGATAGAATAACAAGAATAGTAACAAAGGAAGAGTGATATGGGAATGAATACGCTGTCTTCGTACCACTATAAATATTTGATAATGTTTCCATCTCACATATGGCATTCTCATAAGGAAAAACAACATTCCAGAGAATGAATGGGGCTGGGAAGCCCTCTGTACATAATGGCTCCTTTAAGGCTAATGTTTACTGCTAATATGTGGAAACTAGGGCCTCCAGTATCCTTGGTTTGGTTTCTATCACTGGCTAGTTTTCCACAAAGTTACCTGCTACCACAAAGGAGTAACGACAAATCTGTGCAATGGACATATTTGTACTGATGCCTGGTTGATGCTTGTGATGTTTAGCTTTCTGTAAAAACAAGACCTGTATAGTTTTAAGAAAAAGTAAGTTAGTAAACCATTTGGATTTACCTGAATTTCTACATTGATTACTAACTAGATGGATAACACAAACACATGGTTGTTCTGTTCATGTCTTTATATTGAGCACACAGTAACCATCCACAGTGCAGGGAGAAAAAAATTAACCATTCAATTTAACCCCTTCACGATATCTGCTGTTCATGTATGGTGGATGTTGGGTTTTTAAAGATGCCTCCTGCTTCATACATATATATTTTTTTCTTTTCTACTGCAGGCTGTCATCTCCCCAATTGTGCTGATTACCCCTCATATCTCAGGACTGGTAACAGCTAGAGATATGGGTCTTGTCTTGTTTGAACACCGACATTCCAAGCTTTCAAGAGCAGCATTATCTACACTACATTGTAATATACAACTTTTAGAAATTGGGTTGGTAGTGAATGCAGCTGAAAGTGAAAGTAAAAGCAGGTTTCACTGCTTTCACTCCCAAACGGAATTCTAGCAGCTATATCTCCTGATGCAGTGGTGATAATACTGTGATTATGGTCTTGTTTGAAAGCTCAAACCTCTGCTGTGGATAAGGAATATTTGTCTTGATGGGACAATCCCTTTAAGGCTGGGGTTACATGGCTACATGTGTTGGGTGACATGAAGATCTTATAATTGTCAATGGGGTTACAACTCAACATGCAACATGCCACTTCTCATGTGGCAATCGAAGAAAATCACTCTTTTACAGACATTGCACAGCTCTATAATACTCATATGACAGTAAGGCTACATTCACATGAATGTATTTTGTTTCTGTGTCCGTTACGTTCTTTTTGCAGATTGGAATAGGACCCATACATTTCAATGGGTCCACAAAAAATGCGGACAGCACACCCTGTGCTGTCCGCATTAGTATCCGTAAAAAATATAGAGCATGTCCTATTCTTGTCCGATTTGCGGACAAGGATAGGCATTGTTACAATGGATCTGCAAAAAAAAAGGATGCAACACGGATGTCACACGGACGTCATCCATATACAGACCACAAAATACATATGGTAGTGTGAATGTAGCCTAAGTATCAGATATATCCCACACATATTTTTGATTGTGTGACTTTGCTGTCATAGTACACATGTCATGTAACTCAAGTCCAATCTGTGAAAAGTTGCAGGAAAGTCGCACATGACTTGCATTGTGATTTTTGATGACAAAGTCATGTGTGACATGTGATCAAAATCCAACTACCAAATTGCAGTTATGGCATGTGACGTGTTGCATTGCAGCTCCCTTGACAAGCATTAGATGTGATGTCAATGTGCAACATCGCATTCTTCATGTTGCACAACACATGTTGCCCTGTAGCTCCAGTTTTAACCCACCCTTAGGCCGCTTTCAGACTAGCATATTTGCAATGCGTATATAGTCCAGATTTTGGAATGCGCTGTTAATGTAAATGAATAGAGCTATTCATCAGTATTTGAAATCTGCAGCATGTCCGAGTTTTGTGCGGATTTATTTTCAAAAATGCACATTACAGTCTGTGCAGTGCATAAATAATGAAGGAAGGAAGAAATGTACATGTAAATTTTGATGAAATCCTGAAGCAATACTGATGACAATACTGATTATATATAATCAGGAATCCTGAGCCAGAATACTGATGGATCTCAATATGCTTGTGTGAAAGCGGCCTTAGGGCTTATTCTCATGTCAGTTAGCTGCCTGTATTCTCTATGGACAGCACAAAGACCCATTGCTTTTAATGTGTTCCTTGTTTCCCTACTGACCCATAGGGAAATGGAAGCACACACTACATTGGTCCATGTTGTAGACCAAACATACCTATTCAAGTCTATGGGTCCATGAAAACCATTGACCCAACACGGATAGCATCCATGCTTGTTGATAGGCAACACTCTGTATTTATCAACATGTTCGGTGCTATCACTTTGTTTATTAAACCTTTTCTGTGATATCACTGTGTATGTCATACCCATACTGACATCACTATGTGCAAAAACCCTTTCCTATGACTTAACTGTGATTATTTTAACCATGTACTGTGACTTCACTGCGTGTATCATCCTAGCTCTGAGACATCACTGTGACTATTATTATCTGACACCACTATCTTCATTATTATCTTTGACCTCATGATTATGACATAATTGTGTTTATTATACTGGTACTCCTACATCACTGTGTTGTCCCTGTACTCCATTTTCCCAAACTGTAATTGCTTGATGCTGATTCTTAGATAGATCCCCCACTGTCTTCCAGCAGGGCTGTGCTTATGTATTTACTGGCTCTATCTTTATCTCAAGTGGAGTTTGTCACAAGCAAACCTGATCACAAAATAATGCTCAGAGAATTATTCCATGCAAAGGGAAACTTACGACAGCCACCACTGAACTTCGGGCTTCAGAAGAGGCATGAGTATCCAAAGAAGTGTCAAGCAAGAAATGTTTTTTGCCCACTTGTATATATATATAATAATGTCCACACTTAACTGATCACTTATCTCAACATGCCCTGAGATGTGTGTCACGAAATGACGTTATAACTAAATTGAATAAATTGTAATACAACTTTCAGACACCAGGTGGCGCATGGTGCTACTAGCTATACAACGTTCAGACACAAGGTGACCCATGCCCATGTAATCTATATGCCGTATGCCATGAGTTAGGTACACTTGGTGTCAGTATACAGTGCTAGGTGTCAGTATACAGTGCTAGTCTAGTATTATATTTGTTATATGCAAAATAGCACACACCAACCACAGTATTATGCATAGATTATTATATACTTTTAACAGTCCCATTACATGTTACAAATATACATAATACAATTCAGGGTGTCAGTATATACCTCAATTTTAGCATGACATTTAACATTCCTTAATGATTATCCGATGATCTGTGTATCTAATCCTATCATGTGTGATACTGTCTGCTAAGATGGGTATCTAATCCTATCATGTGTGATACTGCCTGCGTATCTGTTTATCTAATCCTATCATGTGCAATACTGTCTGCTGAACTGTGTATCTAATCCTATTCTAGGTGACAGCGTCTGCTAAACTGTATATCTAATCCTATCATGTGAAATACTGTCTGCTGATTTCTGTATCTAATCCTATCATGTGTGTTGCTGTTTGCAGAGTTGTGTATCCAATCCTATCATGTGTGATACTATCTGCAGAGTTGTGTATCTAAGCCTATTGTGTATGATACTGCCTGTTAAGTTGTGTATCTAATCCTATAATGTGTGATACTGTCTGCTAAGATGGGTATCTAATCCTATCATGTGTGATACTGTCTGCTGAACTGTGTATCTAATCCTATTCTGGGTGACAGTGTCTGCTAAACTACGTATCTAATCCTATCATGTGTAAAACTGTCTGCTGAGCTGTGTATCTAATCCTATTATGTGTGATACTGTCTGCTGAGCTGTGTATCTAATCCTATCATGTGTGATACTATCTGCAGAGTTGTGTATCTAAGCCTATTATGTATGATACTGCCTGCTAAATTGTGTATCTAATCCTATCATGTGTGATACTATCTGCTAAAATGGGTATCTAATCCTATCATGTGTGATACTGTCTGATAAAATGGGTATCTAATCCTATCATGTGTGATACTGCCTGTGTATCTGTGTATCTAATCCTATCATGTGTGATACTGTCTGCTGATTTCTGTATCTAATCCTATCATGTGTGATACTGTCTGCTAAACTGTGTATCTAATCCTATCATGTGCAATACTGTCTGCTGATTTCTGTATCTAATCATATCATGTGTGATACTGTCTGCTGAGCTATGTATCTAATCCTATCATGTGTGCTACTATCTTCAGAGTTGTGTATCTAAGCCTATTGTGTATGATACTGCCTGCTAAATTGTGTATCTAATCCTTTTATGTGTGATACTGTCTGGTAAATGGGTATCTAATCCTATCTTGTGTGATACTGTCTGCATATCTGTGTATCTAATCCTATAATTTGTGATACTGTCTGCTAAACTGCGTATCTAATCCTATCATGGGTGATACTGTTTGCAGAGTTGTGTATCTAATCCTATCATGTGTGATACTGTTTGCTGAACTCTGTATCTAATCCTATCATGTGTGATACTGTCTGCTAAGATGGGTATCTAATCCTATCATGTGTGATACTGTCTGCTGAACTGTGTATCTAATCCTATCATGTGTGATACTGTCTGCTGAACTCTGTATCTAATCCTATCATGTGTGATACTATCTGCTGAACTGTGTATCTAATCCTATCATGTGTGATACTGTCTGCTAAGATGGGTATCTAATCCTATCATGTGTGATACTGTCTGCTGAACTGTGTATCTAATCCTATCATGTGTGATACTGTCTGCTGAACTCTGTATCTAATCCTATCATGTGTGATACTGTTTGCAGAGTTGTGTATCTTAGCCTATTATGTGTGATACTGCCTGCTAAGTTGTGTATCTAATCCTATCATGTGTGATACTGCATGCATATATGCGTATCTAATCCTATCATGTGTGATACTGTCTGCTAAACTGCGTATCTAATCCTATCACGTGTGATACTGTTTGCTGAACTCTGTATCTAATCCTATTCTGGGTGACAGGGTCTGCTAAGCTGTGTATCTAATCCTATCATGTGTGATACTGTCTGCAGAGTTGCGTATCTAAGCCTATTGTGTATGATACTGCCTGCTAAGTTGTGTATCTAATCCTATCATGTGTGATACTGTCTGCTAAACTACGTATCTAATCCTATCATGTGTGATACTGTTTGCAGAGTTGTGTATATAATCCTATCATGTGTGATACTGTCTGCTAAGATGGGTATCTAATCCTATCATGTGTGATACTGTCTGCTGAACTGTGTATCTAATCAAATTCTGGGTGACAGTGTCTGCTAAACTACGTATCTAATTCTATCATGTGTGAAACTGTCTGCTGAGCTGTGTATCTAATCCTATCATGTATGATACTATCTGCAGAGTTGTGTATCTAAGCCTATTGTGTATGATACTGCCTGCTAAATTGTGTATCTAATCCTATCATGTGTGATACTGTCTGCTAAAATGGGTATCTAATCCTATCTTCTGTGATACTGTCTGCTTATCTGTGTATCTAATCCTATAATTTGTGATACTGTCTGCTAAACTGCGTATCTAAACCTATCATGTGTGATACTGTTTGCTGAACTGTGTATCTAGATCCTATTCTGGGTGACAGCATCTGCTAAATTGTGTATCTAATCCTATCATGTGTGATACTGTCTGCTGAACTGTGTATCTAATCCTACTCTGGGTGACAGCGTCTGCTAATCTGTGTATCTATCCTATCATGTGTGATACAGTTTGCTGATTGTGTATCTAATCCTACATGTGTGATCTGTTGCTAAACTGGTATCTAATCCTATCATGTGGATACTGTCTGCTAAGATGGGTATGTAATCCTATCATGTGGATACTGTTTGCAGAGTAATCCTATCATGTGTGAGCTATCTGCAGAGTTGCGTATCTAACCTATTGTGTATGATACTGTTGCAAGTTGTGTATCTAATCTATCATGTGTGATACTCTGCTGAGACTCTGATTATGTTCTGGTGACAGCATCTGCTAAGTTTGTGTATCTAATCTTATCATGTGTGATACTATCTGCTGAACTGTGTATCTAATCCTATTATGTGTGTGCAAGTTGTGTAATCTAATCCTATCTCTGTTGTGTGATGTATCTGCAGAGTTGCGTATCTAAGCCTTTTGTGTATGATACTGCGCTAAGTTGTGTATCTAATCCTATCATGTGTGATACTGTCTGCTGAACTCTGTATCTAATCCTATTCTGGTGATAGCATCTGCATTAAGTTGTGTATCTAATTTATCATGTGTGATACTGTCTGCTAACTGTGTATCTATCCTATCTGTGCTTACTGTTTGCGATGTGTATCTATCCTATCATGTGTGATACAGTTTGCAGAGTGTGTATCTACCTATCGTGTTGATACTGAAGTTGTGTATCTAATCCTATCATGTGTGATACTGCTAAGATTATCTAATCTTTATGTGTGATACTGTCTGCTGAGTGTGTATCTAATCCTATCATGTGTGATACTGTGCAGAGTTGTGTAAACTAATCCTATCATGTTGATACTGCTGCAATTGTTATCTACTTATGTATTGATACTGTCTGCTAAGTGCGTATCTAATTCTATCATGTGTGATACTTGTGTGCTGAACTCTGTATCAATCCTTCATGTGTGATACTTCTGCAATGGTATTATAATTCATTGTGATACTGCTGCTAAATGGTATCTAATCTATCATGTGTGATACTGTCTGCAGATGGGTCTGCTAAGATGTGCTACTCTGTATCTAATAGTCTAATCCTATTTCATGTGTGATACTGTTTACAGAGTTTTTTGCTATCTAAGCCTATTGTGTAGATACCGCCTGCTAAGTTGTTATCTATCCTATGATGTGTGATACTGCTGCTATCTTGCATCTATCTTTGGTGACACTGTCTGCCTAAACTGCGTATCTAATCCTATCATGTGTGATATGTTACAGAGTTGTGTATCCAATCCTACATGCGTGATACTGTTTGCGTTATCATGTATCTAATCCTATCATGTGTGATACTGTTGCCGAACTCTGTATCTAATCCTATTTGGGTGGCAGCATTGCTAAATTGTGTATCTAATTCCTATCCAAGGTTGATACTGTCTGCTACTGCGATCTAATCCTTTCTGGGCACAGCGTCTGCTGAGCTGTGTATCTTAATCTATCATGTGCTGATACATTTTACAAGTGTGTATCTAATCTTCATGTGTGATACTGTTGCTGACTCTTATCCAATCCTATTCTGGACGACACTCTGCTAGCTGTTATCTAAGCTATGTGTGATACAGTGCCAGAGTGTGTATCTAATGCTATCTGTGTGATACTGTCTGCTGAACTGTGTATCTAATCCTATTCTGGGTGGCAGTGTCTGCTAAACTGCGTATCTAATCCTATCATGTGTGAACTGTCTGCTAAACTGTGTATCTAATCCTATCATGTGTGATACTGTTTGCAGAGTTGTGTATCCAATCCTATCATGTGTGATGCTATCTGCAGAGTTGCATATCTAAGCCTATTGTGTATGATACTCTGCTAAGTTGTGTATCTAATCCTATCATGTGTTGATACTGTCTATAGGGATTAGATGTATGTGTATAGAGTGTGATGACTGTCTGCTGAGCTATGTATCTAATTCTATTAGGTGTGATACTGTCTGCTGAGCTGTGTTCTAATCTACCTTGTGTGATAGTTTTCTGCTGACCTGTGTATCTAAATCTATTAGGTGTGATACTGTCTTTGAAGCTATTGTTGTATCTTTATAGAGTGTGATACAGATAGAGATAAGGAGCTCTCATTGTGAAATACTGTACACTTGCCAATGCACAGATAAGGAAGTGGGGAGGTGCTCATGTATTTTCAGTCCTGTTTTTCCTGTCTTGTGGATGAGGCCTGATACCATTGTTAAGTAAGTCTCTTTACATTAGCGGCGCAACCGATCCGCAGGTGAAGGTTGCGGCGGATCCGTGCTGCTGCAGGGACATGTGGGCCGGAACCGCAACGAAACGCGAGATTGTGTATCTAATCCTCTCATGTTGTAAATACTGTTTGCAGATTGTGTATCTAATCTTATCATGTTATGTGATACTGTCTGCTTAAATTGGGTATCTATCCTATTCAATTTGTTGATAACTTGTTTGCAGAGTTTTGATCTAAGCCTATTGTGTATGATACTTGCCTTCTTAAGTTGTGTATCTAATCCTATCATGTTGTATATCATGCATATCTTTGCTATCTAATCCATATCCATGTGTGATACTGTTCTGCTAAACTGCGTATCTAATTCCTTATCATGTGTGATATTGTTACAGAGTTGTGTATTCCAATCCTAATCATGTGATACTGTCTGCTAAGATGGCGTATCTGAATTCCTATCATGTGGGGATACTGTTGCTTGAACTTGTATCTAAATCCAATCATGTTGCAATACTTGTGCCGAACTCTGTATCTAATCCTACTCTGGGCGGAGCGTCTGCTAAGCTGTGTATCTAATCCTATCATGTGTGATACAGTTTACAAGAGTTGTATCTAATCTATAATGTGTGATCACTGTTTCAGAGTTGTGTATCCAATCCTATCATATGTGATACTATCTGCAGAGTTGCGTATCTAGGCCTATTGTGTATGATACTGACTGCTAATTGTGTATCTAATCGTCATTATGTGTGATACTGTCTTGGCTGAAACTCTTGTATCTAATCTATTCTGGGTGACAGCATCTGCTAGCTGTTGTATCTAATCCTATCCTGTGTGATACTGGTCTGCTGAACTTGTGTATCTAATCCTATTCTGGGCGGACAGCGGTCTGCTAAGATGTGTATCTAATCCTATCATGTGTGATATAGTTTGCCAGGGTTGTGTATCCACAAATCCTATCATGTATGATACTATCTGCCAGAGTTGCGTATCTAAGCCTTATTTTGTGTATGATACTGCCTGCTAAGTTGTGTTCTAATTCCTATTCATGTGTGATACTGTCTGCTTAAAATGCGGTTATTCTTAATCCTATCTTGTGTGATACTGTTGCCTGAACTGTGTTATCTAATCTATTCATGTGTTGATACTGTTTGCAGAAGAGTTGTTATCTAAGCCTTATGTGTACGATACATTCCTGCCATAGTTGTGTGTATCTAATCCTATCATGTGTGAAACTGTCTGCTAAGATGGGTATTCTAATTCCTATCATTGGATTGTGATACTGTCTGCTGGAATGTGTACCTAATCCTATTCTGGGTGACAGTGTCTGCTAATACTTCGTTATTTAATCCATCATGTGTTATACTGTTTGACAGAGTTGTTTATACTAAGCCTATTGTGTTATTGATGCTGCCCTGCTAAGTTGTGTATCTAATCCTTATCATGTGTGATTACTGTGCTTCTGCTAAGATGGGTATCTAATCCTATCATGGTGTGATACTGTTTGCAGAAAGTTGTGTTATCCATCCTATCATGGTGTGATGCTATCTGCAGAGTCTGCGTATTCTAAGCCTATTGTGTATGCATACTGACTGCTAAGGTTGCTTGTATCTTAATCCTATCATGTTGTATACTGTCTGCTGAACTCTGTATCTAATCCTATTCTGGGTGACACAATCTGCTAAGTTATGTATTCTAATCCCTCTCATGTGTTGATACTGCTGCTAACTTTGTATCTAATCCTTTACTCTGGGGCGACAGCGTCTGCTTAAGCTCTTGTGTATCTAATCCTGTCATGTGTGATGCAGTTTGCAGAGATTTGTGTATCCAATCCTATCATGCTGTGATACTTAATCTTGCTTAGAGTTGCGTATCAAGCCTTATTGCTGTACGATACTGCCTGCTTAGTTGTGCTATCTAATCCCTATCACTGTGTGGATACTGTCTGCTAAGATGGTATTCTAATTCCTATCATGTGTAATACTGTCTGCTGAATTGTGTATCTAATCGTATTCTGGGGGACAGTGTCTGCCTAAACTTCTATCTAATTCCTATCATGGTGTGATACTGTTTGCGAGTTGTTGCAGAGCCCTATTGTGTACGTTACTGCCTGCTAGTTGTGTTATCTAAATCCTATCATGTGTGATACTGCCTGCTTAGATTGTATGTATCTAATCCTTTCATGTGTGATACTGTTCTGCTAAGATGGGTATCTATCCATAATCAATGTGCTTGATACGTTTGCCAGAGTGTGTATTCCAATCCTATCATGTGTGATTGCCTATCTGCAGAGTTGCGTCATCTAAGCCTATTGTGTATGATACTGACTTGCCTAAGTTGTGTATCTAATCCTATTATGTGTAATACTGTCTGACTGAACTCTGTAATCTACATCCTTTTTCTGTGGTGGACAGCATCTTGCTAAAATTGATGTATCTAATCCTACCCTGTGTGATTACTGTCTTCTGAACTGGTATCCTAATTCCTATTCTGGGGCAACAGCGTCGCTGAGATGTCGTATCTAATTCCTACATGTGTGATACAGTTTGCAGAGTTGTGTATCCAATCCTATCATGTGTGAGATACTATCATGCAGAGTTGCGTACTCTTAAGCCTATTGCTGATTAATGATTTACTGCTAAGTGTGATCTAATCTATCATGTGTTATACTGCCTGCTTAAAAATGGGTATCTAATCCTATTCTTGTGTTGAAACTGTCTGCTGCAGCTGTGGTTCTAATTCCTATCTTGTTTTGACACTGTCTGCTAAAAAAATGGTCATATCTATCATAAATCATGTGTGATACTGTTCTGCCATAATCTGTGTATCTAATCCTATCATGTGTGACACTGTCCTGCAAACTGCGTATTATCCTTTCATGTGTGATTACTGGTTTCAGACTTGTGTATAATCCTATTGTGTTGAAACTGTGCCAAGTTTTGTTCTCATCCTATCATGTGTGATACGTTTGCAGAGTTGTTATCTAATCCTTCTGTGTGACGCTGCTTCCGTGTATCTAATCCTATCATGTGTGATTCTGTCTGCAGAGTCGTATCTCCTATTGTGTGATACTCCTGCTAAGTTGTGTATCTAATCCTATCATGTGTGATACTGTCTGCTAACTGTATCTAATCCTATCATGTGTGATTACTGCATCTTTAACTTGTTGTATCTATCTCCTATTATGTGTGATACTGTCTATGAAGCGATTAGATGTATGTGTATAGAGTGTGATACTGTCTGCTGAGCTGTGTATCTAATTCTATTAGGTGTGATACTGTCTGCTTAGCTGTGTATCTAATCCTACCTTGTGTGATAGTTTTCTGCTGACCTTTGTATCTAAATCTATTAGGTGTGATACTGTCTTTGAAGCTATTGTTGTATCTTTATAGAGTGTGATACAGATAGAGATAAGGAGCTCTACTTTGTGAACATACTGTACACTCAGCCACTGCTCAGATAAGAGAGGTGGGGTAGGTGCTCATGTATTTCAGTCCCTGTATTTCCCTGTCTTGTGGATGAGGCCTGAATACCAGTTAAGAAAGGCATCTTTCACATTAGCGGCAGCACGGATCCGGCAGGTGAAGGGTGCCGCCGGATCCGTGCTGCCGCAGGGACATGTGTGGGGCCAGAACCGCACTCCGGCCCCACACATGTCACACAGTACTTATACACAGACACACAGACATATACACATACAAATACACATACATACTCACATGCTCCCGGCAGGTCTCCACAGCGCAGGAGGAGCAGGACGGCGCAAACATAGGACGGTTTCCCGCATTGCCCTCTGCGGGGCACCGGGTGGAATCATCCTATGTGTGCGCCATCCTGCTCCTCCTGCGCTGTGGAGACCTGCTGGGAGCATGTAAGTATGTATGTGTGTTTGTATGTGTATATGTCTTTGTATGTATGTATGTGTGCAGGTGACAGATCCGTCATGAACTCCATTGAAAATCAATGGAGGACGGATCCATTTACCATTGTGTCACACCAAACGGATCCGTCCCCATTGACTTTCATTGGGGGTCATGACGGATCCGTCTTGGTGCGGATGCCTGGACGGGATGCTGCTGTTTGCTCTCCGGTCTGAAGACAGAATGGAATGCTTTTAGGAGCATTCTGTTGTCTTCAGTTCAGTTTTGTCCCCATTGACAATGAATGGGGACAAAACTGAAGCGTTTTATTCCGGTATTGAGACCCTATGACGGAACTCAATACCGGAATTATAAAACGCTCGTGTGAAAGGGGCCTAAACGGTGGCTCATTTTAATTTCCCAGGGTTTCCTGTCTCTCTCTTTCTTACAATTCCCTCTAGAGAGGAAGGTGTTTTATTGCAGAACAGATCTGGGCAGCAGGTCAGATGGGAGGAGAGATAAGAAGTTCCTTGCTGGGTGCAGGGGTGCAGGAAAATAGGGGTGATAGTTGTGGGAAGCAGAAACATTGTTTGCATTGAATATTTAGTTACAATTCTGGTATAATATGATTTTGTGCACTTGGAAAGTTTGCATTTTGGATGAAGACCAGTGTCTCAGAAGAAGTAAAGCCTTACATTTAAACGTCTAGATGAGAACAATAGAGGAGGGACTGTATTTCCCTAATCAGGGACTAATCAAACAACAGCAGGATACAATGGTGAATAGTCAGGTAATAAAGCCACGGAATGGAGACTGGACCATTGACATAAGCAGCAAATATGAGGCCTGGACACTTAGATTTTAGGACAGTTGTGAGAAGCTACAGTATAATGCTGAATGCTAATATACCAGGAGCCAAAGCCAGAAGTATAAATCCTTCCTTTATAGTTCTAAGGGTATTTCACACTAGCGTTATTGTTTTCCCGTATTGAGTTCCGTCATAGGGGCTCAATACCGGAATAAACCGCTTCAGTTTTGTCCCATTCATTGTCAATGGGGACAAAACTGAACTGAAGAGAACTGGAGCGCTCCAAAATACATTCCATTCAGTTTAGGTTGCGTCCGCAGGCCGGAGAGCAAACTGCAACATGTTGTATTTTTGCTTTGCATCCTGGGGATCAGGAGCAAAACGTCATGGACCACAATGCAGGTCAATGGGGACGGATCCGTTCTGTCTGACACAATAGAAACCGGATCCGTCCTCGCATTGACTTTCATGGAGTTAATGACTGATCAGTCCCAGCAATGTTACAGATAATACAACTGGATCCGTTCATAACGGATGGCACACGGTTGTATTATCAGTAAGCGAAGCGTTATTACTGAAACCCTGCCGGATCCGCAATAACGCTAGTGTGAAAGAAGCCTAATTCCTTTCCAATCCGTTTCTGTTGTCAGGTCTGCTTCAAATCCTCATCCAGAAAACTTTGTGTATTTACCCTTAGTGCATTCACCATGACCATATTTTTGGTCTGCATCCGATCCACATTTTTTGAGGACCATTCATTTCAATGGGGGCAAAAAGATGTGGACAACACCATGTGCTGCCTGCATCTGAATGTCTGCTCCATGGCCCAACCAAAAATATAGAACCTGTTCTCTTCTTGTCTGATTTGCAGGGGGAATTCTCCATTGGCAATACAGGGTGGGCAATATATATTTATTGGCAATGCATGCAATATGAGGAGGGAGGTGGAAGGAGATTATATTACTGGCACTACAGATTTATAAGGTCTGAAAATAAGGCCAAGGACTAAGCAGGAGTTGATTGATGGATACTTAAGTGTAAGTTCTGGGATTGACGTCTACACGTCTGTATATCTGTATTAGAAGTAGAAAAGAAATGCAATGCCAAAGGCACTGTAACATGCAAAGTATCACTAGTGAAGAAAAGAGGCAATGCCACTGCATGTAACATTCTGTATCACTAAAGCTTTTCATGTTATCCATGGAAGAGTAAAGGGCAGCCTTAGATCCATGCTGTGGTTGTGGACTACAGCTGCCCGATGGTAATTCATTAGGATTAGGAGATGTTGTAAATAAAAATGATGCAATTGTTATTTTCTGCATTAAACCCATAATTAAAGTTTGTTCAAATTAAACCCTGAATCAGGAGTACTCTAATATTTTTTCTAAAGGTCCACAGACCTGGGTCTGCCAAAATAATTTAAAAAATGTAAGGGGGACAAAACCAGTGGCACCAGTGCTCTGTGAAAGTTTTTTTTTTTTCCTAAAAATAAGCTCTGCCTCAGGGACTGAAAACAATAAACATGTTTTGTGCTATATTTTCCATTAGCAACATGAATGGGCTTCTATAACTTAGGCTACTTTCACACTAGCGTTTTATAATTCCGGTATTGAGATCCGTCATAGGGGCTCAATACCAAAATAAAACGTATCCGTTTTGTCCCCATTGTCAATGGGGACAAAACTGAACTGAAGACAATGGAGCGCTCCTAAAAGCATTCCGTTCCGTCTTCAGACCGGAGAGCAAACCGCAGCATGCTACGGTTTGCTCTCCGGTCCAGGCATCCGCACCAAGACGGATCCGTCATGACCCCCAATGAAAGTCAATGGTGATGGATCCGTTTGGTGTGACACAATGGTGAACGGATCCGTCACCTGCACACATACATACATACACATACACATAAACATAAACAGACATATACACATACATACTTACATGCTCCCGGCAGGTCTCCACAGCGCAGGAGGAGCAGGACGGCGCACACATAGGACGATTCCACCCGCGCCCAGCAGAGGGCTGTGGGGAATCGTCCTATGTGTGCGCCGTCCTGCTCCTTCTGCGCTGTGGAGACCTGCCGGGAGCATGTAAGTATGTATGTGTATTTGTATATGTGTGTGTGTGTGTGTGTATCTGTATATGTACTGTGTGACATGTGTGGGGCCGGAGCGCGGTTCCGGCCCCACACATGTCCCTGCGGCAGCACGGATCCGGCGGCACCCTTCACCTGGGAAAGCTCCTTAATCTCAGTATCAGTGTATCATCACTCTCTATAAAGATACAACAATAGCTAGCTCAAAGACAGTATCACACCTAATAGAGTTAGATACACAGGTCAGCAGAAAACTATCACACAAGGTAGGATTAGATACACAGTTCAGCAGAGAGTATCACCCCTAATAGAATTAGATACACAGCTCAGCAGACAGTTCACACTCTATACACATACATCTAATCCTTCATAGACAGTATCACAGATAGGAATAGATACACAGATACACAGGAGGATTTAGATACACAGACAGCAGACAGTATCACACATGATAGGATTACAGACAACTTAGCAGGCAGTACATTACACCAATAGGCTTAGATACACAACTCTGCAGATAGTATCACACATGATAGGATTAGTACACAACTCTGCAAACTGTATCACACATGATAGGATTAGATACACAAGACGCTGTCGCAGATAGCTATACACAGTTCAGCAGATCACAGGATAGATACACACACATATAGATTAGATACAGTTAGCAGACAGTATCAACATGATAGGATTAGATACACAATATGCAACAGTATCACACGATAGGATTAGATACCCATTCCATCAGATCACACATTGATAGACTAATACAATTAGCAGGCAGTATCATACACAATAGATACACAACTCTGCAAAACAGTATCACACATGATA
This sequence comes from Rhinella marina, assembly GCA_900303285.1. Lineage (NCBI taxonomy): Eukaryota > Metazoa > Chordata > Amphibia > Anura > Bufonidae > Rhinella > Rhinella marina. The sequence continues at coordinate 51,292 of ONZH01005014.1, forward strand.
GGATTAGATACACAGTTTAGCAGACATGTCACCCAGAATAGGATTAGATACACAGCAACAGACAGTATCACACATGATAGGATTAGATACACAACTTAGCAGCAGTATCATACACAATAGGCTTAGATACACAACTCTGCAAACAGTATCACACATGATAGGATTGGAGTATCACAGCTTAGCAGACACTGCACCCAGAATAGGATTAGATACACAACAGAACGCAGACAGGTAGGATTAGATACGCAGCTAAGAGACAGTATCACACATGATAGGCTTAGATACACAACTCTGCAGACAGTATTATATGACGGATTAGATACACAACTCTTCAAACAGTATTACATAGGATAGGATTAGATTAACAGCTCAGCAGACA
>ONZH01005015.1:0-69847 GCA_900303285.1 Rhinella marina
AATACCACCTGGTCCCATCTCCCTAACCACCCCTGCTACACCAAAGCACACATAGACACCCAATCCCATCATTGTACAGAGCCTTCTGCTTCCACTTCCATACACTGCCTGATTTACGGACACTTTGCTTTTTTTCTTCTTTGCGGAAAACGTCTCGGTCTGCAGATTTTGAAATCCACCGCACATTAATTGTTTTTACGGATTTCATCCTTTGAAATACAAAGTGAAATATCAGGGGCAGATCCGCAGCAAAATCAGCAAATTTTGGTATAAATTTAGTGCAGAAAAGCAACAAAATCCACATGAAAATCTGTGTAAACGACGCTGCTGTCTGCATGTCATGTTTTTATATGCTTGTGTTCACATTCACGCAGTCAGGCTATACGTAAGGAGATGTGTATAGGATGTTTATACTGACTTTTATTTATTTTACTACGTCTATGGGGCTTTATATCTGCCTCCGACTCGTCCTGGATTTAGACTACTTTCACACCAGCGTTTTTGCTGGATCTGTCATGGATCAGCAAAAACGCTTCCGTGGGGTACCACAGGGGTCTGTATTGGGTCCTATTCTCTTCAATATATTTATTAATGATCTTGTAGAAAGGCTTGCACAGTAAAAGTATCGATTTTTGCAGATGACACTAAACTATGTAAAGTAATTAACACAGAAGAGGACAGTATAATGCTACAGATGGATCTGGATAGACTGGAGGCTTGGGCAGAGAAGTGGCAGATGAGGTTTAACACTGACAAATGTAAGGTTATGCATATGGGAAGGAATAATGCAAGTCACCAGTACATACTAAATGGTAAAGCATTGGGTAACTCTGACATGGAAAAGGACCTAGGAATTTTAGTAAACAGCAAACTAAGCTGCAGAAACCAGTGTCAGACAGCTGCTGCCAAGGCCAATAAGATAATGGGTTGCATCAAAAGAGGCATAGATGCCCGTGATGAGAACATAGTCCTGCCACTTTACACATCACTAGTCAGACCACACATGGAGGACTGTGTACAGTTCTGGGCTCCTGTGAACAAGGCAGACATAGCAGAGCTGGAGAGGGTTCAGAGGAGGGCAACTAAAGTCATAACTGGAATGGGTGGACTACAGTACCCAGAAAGATTATCAAAATTAGGGTTATTCACTTTAGAAAAAAGACGACTGAGGGGAGATCTAATAACTATGTATAAATATATCAGAGGTCAGTACAGAGATCTCTCCCATCATCTATTTTTCCCCAGGACTGTGACTGTGACGAGGGGACATCCTCTGCGTCTGGAGGAAAGAAGGTTTGTACATAAACATAGAAGAGGATTCTTTACGGTAAGAGCAGTGAGACTATGGAACTCTCTGCCTGAGGAGGTGGTGATGGTAAGTTCACTAAAAGAGTTCAAGGAGAGGCCTGGATGTATTTCTGGAGGGTAATAATATTACAGGTTATAGTTACTAGAGAGGGGTCGTTGATCCAGGGAGTTAATTCTGATGCCTGATTGGAGTCGGGAAGGAATTTTTCCCCCTAAAGTGAGGAAAATTGGCTTCTACCTCACAGGGTTTTTTGCCTTCCTCTGGATCAACTTGTAGGAAAACAGGCTGAACTGGATGGACAGAGGGCTTTTTTCGGCCTTACAAACTATGTTACTATGTTACTGATAATACAACCATCTGCATCCGTTATAAACGGATCCAGTTGTATTATCTGTAACACAGCCAAGACGAATCCGTCATGAACTCCACTGAAAATCAATGGGGGACGGATCCGTTTTCTATTGTGCAAGATTGAGTCAGAGAAAACGGATCCGTCCCCATTGACTTACAGTGTGTGTCATGACGGATCCGTCTTGCTCCGCATCACATCACAAACAAAAAAATGATGCTCGCAGCATTATTCTGTCCGCGATGGGGAAGCGACCAGACGGAACTGAATGTATTCTGGTGACTCTGTTTCGATCAGTTCACCTTGGTCTCTATTGACAATGAATGTGGACAAAACGGAAGCGGTTTCCCCTGCTATTGAGATCCTATCTGTATTTTTTGCGGATCTGTTTTTTTGCGGACCGCAAAATACATACGGTCATGTGCACATAAGCACTTACTTCGTGTGCATTCTGCTTCCGTATGTTCGTTCCGCAAAAAAAATAGAACATGTCCTATTATTGTTCACATTACAGACAAGGATAAGACTGTTCTATTTGAGGCCGGCTGTTCTGTTCCGCAAAATACGGAATGCACGCGGACGTCAACCGTATTTTTTGTGGATCCGTGTTTTCCCATAATAACCCAGGAGTTTTCAGACATTACAACATCTCATCTCATCCTTTAGGGCTCATGTAAACAGGTGGTGCCCAGCTGTGGCCGTATTGCGGCTCGCATAATGCCGGTCCCCAATACACGAGCACCGGCCTCGTGCACCCCACATCACGGACCCATTCACTTCAATGGGTCCGCAATCACGTGGTTGTGGAACAGAGGCACGGATCGGAACACCACGGAAGCACTACGGTGTGCTTCCGTGGTGTTTCTGGCCGTGCCTCCGCACTGCAAAAGAGTAGCGCAAGCCCTATTTTTTTGCGGTGTGGATCACGTACCCCATTCAAGTGAATGGGTCCGCGATCCGAATGCGGCGGCCCCACAGTCAGTGCCCATGCACTGTGGACCGCAAATTGCGGTCCGCAGCACAGGCACTGACCGCACATGTTCATGTGCATGAGCCCTTAGGCAGGTGCCGTGAGAGATACATTTTTCTTTTTTATTGGGTATGAGCCAGTTCAGCTTTCTACATGTGTCAACGGAAACTGTTCATTTACTGGAATCTCGCAGCGTGCCGTCTTCTGCACTGAGCTGTACGTTCAATCTCTATTCATTAACCACTTCTGCTTATCTGTGGTAGACCAGAGCGCCTTTGTTATGTCAGATACATGATAATCTTCACAGAAATCTTCATGGATGAACCACTGACCATCTTGTCAGAGATTTCATCACGGACGTGTGACTGAGTCTTAGGGCTCATGCACACGACCGTATGTATTTTGCGGTCCGCAAAAAATGGATGCGCAAAGAATACAAATGACATCTGTGTGCATTCCGTATTTTGTGAAAAGGAACAGCTGGCCCCTGATAGAACAGTCCTACCCTTGTCTGTAATGCAGACAATAATAGGACATGTTCTGTTTAGGCCTCTTTCACATTAGCGGCAGCACGGATCCGGCAGGTGAAGGGTGCTGCCGAATCCGTGCTGCCGCAGGGACATGTGTGGGACTGGAACCGCGCTCCGGCCCCACACTTGTCACACAGACACACACACACAGACACATACATACTTACATGCTCCCCCACAGCGCAGGAGGAGCAGGATGGCGTACACATAGGATGATTCCACCCGGCGCCCAGCAGAGGGCGCTGTGGGGAATCGTCCTATGTGTGTGCCGTCCTGCTCCTCCTGCACTGTGGAGACCTGCTGGGAGCATGTAAGTATGGATGTGTATGTTTATGTGTATGTCTGTATGTGTGCAGGTGACGGATCCGTCATGAACTCAATTGAAAGTCAATGGAGGACGGATCCGTTCACCATTGTGTCACACCAAACGGATCCGTCCCCATTGACTTTGATTGGGGGTCATGACAGATCCGTCTTGGTGCGGATGCCTGGACCGGAGAGCAAACCGCAGCATGCTTTTAGGAACATTCCGTTGTCTTCAGTTCAGTTTTGCCCCCATTGACAATGAATGGGGACAAAACTGAAGCGTTTTATTCCGGTATTGAGCCCCTATGACGGAACTCAATGCCGGAATTATAAAACGCTAGTGTGAAAGTAGCCTTAATTGTGCAGAACAGAAATACGGACATAGGGAAACGGAATGCACATGGAGTAACTGGACCCATTGAAATGAATGGTTCCTAGAGATGAGCGAGCATGCTCGGTCGAGCATGCTCGAGTACCATTTTTGCGTATTTGCGTACGCATTTTGAAATTCGTACGCTATTCATACGCATATTTTAATCTATACGCAAATGCGTACGAATAGCGTACGAATAGCGTACAAATTCAATTTGTACGCTATTCGTACGCTATTCGTACGCATCTACGTATAGATTGAAATATGCGTATGATTAGCGTACGAATTTCAAAATGCGTACGCAAATACGCAAAAATGGCACATGTATCTCGGTTTTCCATTACTGCATTTTACTATTGCAATCAGAATTTAGTGTCATTTCAGGAACTGTCAGATATATTTTAGTTACGGTATTTTTATTCATTTATTTCTGTATTTATTTATTCATTTATTTATTTATGTATTTATTTCTCTTTGTCCTTTTTTCTTTAAACATCTACCCCTACGTCTGTACTTCTGTTCCACGATGTGTATGATCGGGGCAGCGTTGCTCCGTTATTTCAGATTTCACCTTCAAATTCACTCATTTACAATGTAGCAGCTGCAGAGTTAGGGCTCATGCACACAAAACTTATTTTATATCTTTGTCCATTCCGTCTTTTTGCGGCCCATATGTGGAACCATTCATTTCAAAGGGACCGTAAAAAAAAGATAGAACAGGCTTTGTTACAATGGATCCGCAAAAAAAAAAAAATGATGTAACACAGACATTACACGGATGTCATCTTTTTTTGCGGATCCGCGGTTTGCGGACTGCAATATACATGCGGTCGTGCGCAGACCTGTGGAGACAGGCCTACGCTGGGGAAACCACCGCCACAAACCAATCCATTGTTAAAAGCAAAACCTCGGCCTACAGCTGTGAAGTTTTCCCTGACCGAGAACAACCCCTTGTCAGACATCCCAGCGCTCAGAGTGTCAGACTCTGTGACAAGAGTTTCCTTGAACGTTTGGCAGATGGGCTCGTATAATTTTGTACAGAAGTTTTTGCCAAGAATCTCACGTTTACAACGTAGCATTAGTATCGTGTATATAGTGAGTATGGCAGCATTATATGCCCTTACTCTATTGCTTGTGTTTGTGAGTGCTGTTGCATTTTATTTTTTGCTGAGTTTCCTTGAACAAGGAGGCATTACACATAGATTTTTTTTCTTTAACTTCTGGACAAGAGACAATTTGTAAACTTTTGCATCGGTCTGTACATTCAGGAGCCCTTAAAAAGAACTCCCGCAAAAAATGTTTATTCTGTGACCTGTTAGAAAGGTGCATGATGTAATCTGTAGTGATTGTCATTTTCTTATCAGAGGCTGTAATTGAGAGTTTCCCCTCTCTTCTTATTGTAGCTGTGTCATGTGACCAACTCCCTGACCTCCAACTGACCCAGGACAGGAAGCCAGTCACTTCTCTATTCATTCCTATGAGACTGAAAGTGAGGCTCCCATAGGAATGCATAGAGAATTAGACTTCCTGTCCACACATAAGTCTCTGTGTGAGTTGGTGAGTCTGATTGCTGGTCACATGACACAAATGAGAAACATCAGGGAGATATAACTCACAAATACAGACACTGGTAAGAAAGTGACATTCCCTACAGATTACATCATGTACATTTCTAGCAGGACATGGAATAAATTTTTTTGCGGGAGTTCTTCTTTAAATACCACCTGGTCCCATCTCACTAACCACCCTGATACACCAAAGTACCTATAGATAAGGCAATAATCCCAGCTTCATAGTAATTCCAGCTCAGCTCCCATTTACTTGCATAGGATCTAAGCTGCAGTATCCCAGCACACATTGTACTGAGCCGTCTGCTTCCAGTTCCATACACTGCCTGATTTCTGGACACTTTGCTTTTTTTCTTCTTTGCAGAAATTGTCTCGGTCTGCAGATTTTGAAATCTGCCACACATTAATTGTTTTTACGGATTTCAAATACACAAGTGAGACATCCGGGGCAGATCCGCTGGAAAATCTGCAAATTTTGGTATGAATTTAGTGCAGAAACGCAGCGAAATCCGCATGAAAATCCACGTGAAAAATCTGCGTAAACTACTCTGCTGTGTGCATGTCGTGTTTTCATATACTTCAGATTCACACAGTCAGGCTATAAGTAAGGAGATGCCTATAGGATGTTTATACTGACTTTTATTTCTTTTACTACATCTATGGAGGCTTTATATCTGCCTCCGACTCGTGGTGGACTGAATCTACGTTTTTTATAATTCATCGTATGGTTATTGGTGTGGTTTTTTTTTTAAATGGAACAGGCAGCGCACAGACCAGGCGAACAATCCTGTAATAATGGAGTGAGTCTGATGTTTCATGAACAACTTCCTACTACTCCACAGGAGGTCAGATACTCTAGCTGTACGCCAAGTCGTCTGTTTTGTTACAAGTCTCTTTTCCAAGAAAATTTGTGATTTTTTTTTCTCTCCTATTTCTGATGCCCTTTTCCAAGAAGTGGAAGGTGGTGAGCCGCTGGTCTGACTCATTTACCAATCTGTGGAGTCCATTACACCAGAAATGTAACCCAGTTCCTGTCTGGCATAGACTTCTGTTCTGGCGAACAGACCGAAGAAGATGGAACAAATTTATTAAAAGGCGCTGACCTCTCAATATATTGGTTTGCTGTAATTGGTTCGGCGTCTGAAGTGTTACAGATCACCACTATGGCAACCAACCGGTTTGACATAGAGCTAACCCTAAGGGTGTTACCCTCCCGATTTCCCAGTATTCACCTTTTAACCCCCACAGAGGAATTTGGACTATGCTGCAGGTAAACAACCAGGCTGCTACTTTTTAGGATAGTCCCGGGATGGTTGGCAGCTGACCCACCGAGGTCACCCTGTAAAAAGTGCACCAAAATATGCACCAAAAACTGGGTAAATTGGAGTCCCGTCTGTAAGAAAAAAAAAACATTAAGACACAGTGGGGCTCATTTATTATAGCGTCTACATCTGCTTTTTGTTGAAAAATTGCTGTTTTAGACACTTTATTTTAGAAACATTTACATTTGACTATTTTGATGTTTTAAACTAATTCTGCACATTTTTTTGCGCCTTTTTTTCTTCGATCGACTTATGTCTGTGCGCTTTTTTACGGCTGAAGCGTATGCAAACAGTAATCTTTACACCGTTCCAGGGCTGGCTGATTTTTATTTGGAAGTTTTGATTGGTGAAGTGCGACAATTTTTGCATTTAAAGTGGCACTTTCAGGTAGACGTGAGACTTTTCGCAGCACATTTGCACCGTTTTTCATGGGTATACTTATTAGAACAGTGTAATTGAAACTGAACCAGAGACCTGACTAACGGCTCCTGCACACAACCGTATCAGTTTTTGCGGTCTGCAAATCGCCGATCCGCAAAACATGGATACCGACTAAGAACCTTCAGAAAAGTAAAACGGACAAGAATAGAACATGTATTTTTTTTGCATGTCCACAATGCGGGCACATATGAACATGGGACCAACACAGACGTCTTCAGCTGCCAAGCGCACATGTAACAGGTCAGCCAGTGTCATAGGTACAAAACTGCTAAAAGATGCCCTTTAACAACTGCCTATGCAGTGTCCCACTTCCCGTGTAAAAGTGGGCACTTTAAACTGTCTTTATATGCCATGTCATTGTTATACTGTGTGTACCTTTTAGCTTAAAATTCCAGCCAAGACTGGTAGCTGCTATACATTTTACACGCCACTAGGTGGTGCTAGAGCACACCTTATATATATATATAACAAGCGCAGTGTCAGGAGGTGCAGACTAGAGGAGGAGAAGGAGAAGACAGTCCTATATGTAGCTGCCATCTTAGCCCCTTGGCCCTGGCCAAAATCTTCATAGCTACCTAAGGCTACTTTCACACCAGCGTCAGCGATCCGTACAGGCTCTCACAAACTGATCCGTTCTGATAATGCATTCGTCTGCATCCCTTCAGAATGGATCCGTTTGCATTATCTTTTACATAGGCAAAACGGATCCGTTCTGATCTCCATTGAAAGTCAATGGGGAACGGATCCGTTTACTATTGTGCATAAGTATACGGATCCGCTCCCATTGACTTGCATTGGAGTCAAGACGGATCCGTCTCCATTCCGCTCGGTCAAGCGACAGCGTTTTGGTGTCCGTCTCCAGAGCGGAATGGAGACGCGACGGAGGCAAACTGATGCATTCTGAACGGATCCTTATCCATTCAGAATACATTAGGGGAATGTTCAGGACCGTTTGTGAGACCCTGGGACGGATCTCACAAACAGATCCTGCTGACGCAGATGTGAAAGTAGCCTAATACAGACCAGAGTAACCAGGATATAGGGAAAGTCTAGTGGAGATAGGGGCAGCATTAGCTTATGGACTCCACAGCACCAGTGACTGGGAGAAGCCTAAAAGCACCTGGACACAGCCGGATGACTAGGCGCAAAGTTGTCCATTACTACATACCTTTATGGACAGTGTGGACCAGTGTACTTGAAAGCAACCAGTGCAATCAATGGAGCAGAGGATTCATGCCTGCCATTGGTTAGACCACCCTGTGGGTTGCTGAATACAAGTAAAACTTTATTATATCCAGCGCCTGGCTGCTAGAGTGTGGACATTGTGAAGACAGTTAGAAAGGAACTCTCCTCATACCAGCCAAAGAAGTTGAAGCTTGCTCTATTGATTTTAAGATAAAGCACTTATTGTGAAGATTTACCTCAAGGCAATTGATTAAGTAAAAGTTCTGTTGTTTACAACCATTGACTCCTCATCCTTTCTACTTCTACATCTTCTTTTGCACCTAACGGCGCTGGTGTCACAAATAACAGGGACCCTGCCTCCACAGCACCTTAACCACCTAGCTGTTTTGCCCAAGTCCAGCTCGGGCTGTGTGAAAAGTAGCTAACTGGAGGGGGAGGGCCGCTTTAGATGGTGATATCTCCTCAATGGTAGCAGCTAGAAACATGGTCTTGTATGAAAGCTGAGAGTTCAGGCTTTCATACAAGACCAAAATGATAGCTAAAGTCCAAGCAACAGAGGAGAAATCACTGTTAGAAAACAAGTCGGGAATAATGTGAAAGCTTGGAATGTCTGCTTTCAAACAAGACCAGTTGCATGTTTCTAGCTGCTGCCATTCAGGAGGTAGCAGCATCTAAAGCAGCCCTCCCCCTCCACTTAGCTACTTCTCCCACTGCTGGAGCGCCACTCTGGCAAAACAGTTAGGGGGTTAAACACAGACCACCAAGGGCACCTCAACCACTAACTGGTGGGAGCCCCAGTATCACAGAGAGTGCCCCGAAGGGACTGGTGCCAACCTTCCAATCACTGCACTACTACACCAACTGGCTCGCCACTACACTCACATATCGCCCCTGTGGCCCTGTCGCTGCACCTACGTGTCCTCAGGATAGGTCGTCAATATCTCATTGGTGGGGGTCCGACACTCTGCACTCCCGCCAATCAGCTGTTTAAAGAGTATGTGGTGCCTGTATGAGCGCTATTTCGTCTTCAACATTACACTGTGAGCCGCCTCGGAAGTCTTGGCGGTGGCGTATAATTACGTGCGCTTGTTCCATTCACTTGAATGCACTGCGCCGCCGCTGCAAGTGAGACGATGCACAGTGTAATCTGGAAGAGGAAGTAGTGCTCGCACGAGCTGATCAGTGGGGGTGCCAGGAGTCGCTCAGATATCGATGACCTATCCTGAGGAAAGGTCGTCATTATGTACTTTAACACCCGGAAACCTTATATCAATCTGTAATACTGACAGCGTCTCCCCAGGATGAAAAGGCTGATAACAGGGAACAGTAGACTGCATTATTATTCTTATTATTATTATATTAACCCTTCTCCCGTTCAGACATGTAACGTCTCAGCTATCTCGGTTTTCCATTACTGCATTTTACGATCACAATCAGAAATTAGTGTCATTTCAGGAGCTATCAAATACATTTTATTTATTTATTTGTTTATTTATTTATTTATTTATTTATTTTTCTTTGTCCTTTTTTTCTTTTAAACAGCTATCCCTACACGTTGTGTATGATCGGGTAAGCGTTGCTCCGTTATTTCAGATTTCACCTTCAAATTCACTAATTTACAACGTAGCAGCTGCAGAGTTAGGCTAGGGCTACACGGCGACATGTGTCGCGCGACACATAGTGCACAACTACACGACGACAGTTGTCGCGCGACATTGATGTCTCACCAAAGTCGCGCGGCAATTTTTATACTGGAAGTCTATGGTGTCGCACTGCGACATTCTGCGACTGTCGTGTCGCAGTTGCAGCATGTCGCATGTCGCAGTGCGACACCATAGACTTCCAGTATAAAAATTGTCGCGCGACTTTGGTGCAACAAGAAGTCGCGCGACAACTGTCGTCCTGTAGCCCTAGCCTAAAGGCTCATGCACACAAACTCATTTTATATCTATGTCTATTCCGTTTTTTTAAAGGGACCAAAAAAAAAAAACAGTCCGCCCTACAAAAAAGATAGAACAGGCTTTGTTACAATGGATCCACAAAAAAACAAAACAGATGTAACACGGATGTCATCTGTTTATTTTGCGGATCCATGGTTTGCGGACTGCAAAATACATGCGGTCGTGTGCAGACCTGTGGAGACAGGCCTACACTGGGGAAACCACCGCCACAAACCAATCCATTGTTAAAAGCAAAACCTCGGCCTACAGCTGTGAAGTTTGCCCTGACCGAGAATAACCTCCTTGTTAGACATCCCAGCGCTTCACCTCCGTGACACAGAGTTTCCAGACAGGTTTTGCACCGAAGTATTTGTAAGAATCTGACACTTACAACGTAGAATTAGTATCGTGTATATAGTGAGTATGGCAGCATTATATGCACTTTTTTGCTTGTGTTTGTGAGTGCTGTTGAATTTTACTTTTTGCTGAGTTTCTTTGAACAAGGAAACATTACACATAGATTTTTTTTCTCTAATTTCTGGACAAGAGACAATTTGTAAAATTCTGCATCGGTCTGTAGATTCAGGAGCCCTTAAATACCACCCGGTCCCATCTCCCTAACCACCCTGCTACTCCAAAGCACCTATAGATAAGGCAATAATCCCAGCTTCATAGTAATCCCCATACCGCCAGACATGTGATCATCTTCACTGCTCCATAGTCATAGGAAAGTGAATGAGATGGAAGAATGACAGTGAACAGAGACACCAGGCCCCTGTATCACACCCTAAATGCTCATACAGTCTTCTGCCTGATCACAGAGACACCTGCCATCCCCAACCTGCACTGATTTTAGGACAAGGGGTTAATTCATACCTGGTTCAGTAGATTATTCACCTCTATGGGCTTCCTGCCGCCACCACTAGGGGGAGCTTTGGAGCGTACAGCATACAGGCTTATTATTGTCTGCAGATTGCACCCTCTAGTGGTGGCAGCAGAAAACCATACTTTATCATGTAGCTATAGAGCAAGGGCACTAAAATACAGAAAAGAGCCAAAGAGGCAGCAGAACATCTTATGGGAAGACTTAGTAAGATGTTCAGAGTTATGATGTAAGAACTGGATGGAGCTTGATATGGAGAACAGGCAGACAAATGCCACGTACAGTAGATGTCCATCAGGACCCAGTAATTGTGTTCTGTATTCCTATTCCAAATTTTGGTGTCTGCTATTTTTATGGTACGTATGTCTTAGAAGGGTTGTTCAGGTTACAGATATCAGTGACCTCAGGACAGGTCATCAATATCAGATCGATGGGGATCCAACAACCAGTACCCCCACCGACAGCTGTCTCGAGCAGCCACAATTCCGTGAAATACATAGCGTACAAAGAGGAAACAGGAGGATCTGTACACCGTGTGGTTCCTGGGGTATTAGAGCTCAGCTCCCATTTACTTGTATAGGATCTAAGCTGCAGTACCCCAGCACGGGCGCTACACATTGTACTGAGCCGTCTGCTTCCAGTTCCATACACTGCCTGATTTCCGGACACTTTGCTTTTTTCCTTCTTTGCAGAAATTGTCTCGGTCTGCAGATTTTGAAATCCGACACACATTAATTGTTTGTACGGATTTCGTCCTTTGAAATACAAAGTAAGACATCCGAGGCAGATCCGCAGCAAAATCAGCAAATTTTGGTATGAATTTAATGCAGAAACGCAGCGAAATCCGCATGAAAATCCACGTGGAAAATCTGTGTAAACTACGCTGCTGTGTGCATGCTGAGTTTTTACATACTTCAGATTCATGTAGTCAGGCTGTAAGTGAGGAGATGCGTATAGGATGTTTATATTGACTTTTATTTCTTTTATTATGTCTCTACAACAAAGTGAGAGTCTTTATATCTGCCTGGATTTAATCTCAGTGTTTTATAATCCATGGTTATTGTTTTTTTGTTTTTTTTTTGGATTGGAACAGGCAGCGCACAAAGCAGGCGAACACTCCTGTGACAATGAACTGTAATAATAAACTAGACGTGAGTCAAATGTTTCCGACTCATAACTTCATGAACAACTTCCTACTACTCCACCTAGTTCAAAGGGAGTCAAATGTACACCTAGGGCTCATGCACACGACTGGCGCCGGCCCGTGGCTGTATTGCGGCCCTCATACGACGGGTCCGCAATACACGGGCACCGGCCGCGTGCAGCCCGCATCACAGATCATGGACCCATTCACTTCAAGGCACAGATCGGAACACCACGGAAGCACTACGCACCGCGAAAAAGTAGCGCAGGTGCGGACCGTCGGATGCGAATGGGTCAGCGATCCAAATGCGGCGGCCCCACTGTCAGTGCCCGTGCATTGTAGACCGCAAATTATGGTCCACAGCACGGGCACTGAATGCACACGTTCATGTGCATGAGCCCCTAGTCTTCTGTTTTGTTACAAGACTTTTTTTTTTTCTCCTGTTTCCGATGACTTTTTTTTCTAAAAAGTTGCCAGGAAATGGGTAGAAGGTGGTGAGCCGTTGGCCTGACTCATTTACCAGTCTGTGGAGTCCATTATGCCAGAATTTGGACTATGCTACAGGGAAACAACCGGGCTGCTACTTTTTGGGATAGTCCCGGTGTGGTTGGCAGCTGACCCACCGAGGTCAGGATGTAGAAAGTCCACCAAAAAATTCACCAAAACTTGGTAACTTGGAGTCCTGTCTGTAAGGAAAAAAAACAATAAGACACAGTGGGGCACATTTATTATATCGTCTATGTCTGCTTTTTGTTGAAAAAAATGCTGTTTTAGACACTTTATTTTAGGCACATTTACTACAAAATCATTTGCGCCTCTTTTGATTATTTTGATGTTTTAGACTAATTCTGTACTTGTCTAATTTTTTTGCGCTTTTTTTTCTCCGATCGACTTATGTAGGTGCACTTTTTTATGGCTGAAATGTATGCAAACAGTAATATTTTACACCGTTCCAGAGCTGGCTGATTTTTATTTGGAAGTTTTGACTGGTGAAGTGCGACAATTTTTGCATTTAAAGGGGTATTCCCATCTTAGACAATGAGGGACCCGCACCTGTAACGAGAATGGAGCGGGGAGCGCTACACCTGGAGGACCCCGGGTTTCCCGGGTCTGGCCACCACCAGGCCCAGCTCCCCGCTGCTCCCATAGAAATGAATTGGAGCGCACCGCGCAAGCGCAGCCACCGCTCCCATTCATTTCTATGTAGCCGACGGAAATAGTCGAGCCAGTGCTCAGCTGTATTCGGCGGCCCCATAGAAATGAATGGAGGGCGGCTGCGCATGCTCAGTGCACCCTCCTTCACTTTGGGGGCTCCGTTCTCGATATAGGTGAGGGGGCATCCTAGCGATATGCCCACATTGTCCAAGATGGGAATAATCCTTTTAAGGTGGCACTTTCAAGTAGACTTTTTGCAGCACATTTGCATTTATTTTTTTATGAGTATACTAATTAGAACAATCTAACTGAAACTGAACCCGAGACCTGACTAACGGCTCCTGTTCACAACCATATCAGTTTTTGCGGTCTGCAAATCGCGGATCTGCAAAACACAGATACCGACTGAGAGCCTTCAGAAAAGCCCTATCCTTGTCTGCAAAATGGACAAGAGTAGGACATGTTCTATTTTGTGCGGGGCAACAGAACGGACTTACGGATGCTATCCACATCTTTGGCAGCCCCATTGAGATGAATGGGTCCGCATCAGATCGGCAAAATGCATAGATCGGAGGCTGTGTGCATGGGCCCTAATACAAAGACATTAAAGGGGTATTCTCATCTTGGACAATGGGGGTATATCGCTAGGATATGCCCCCATTGTCTTATAGGTGCGGGTCCCGCCGCTGGGACCCGCACCTATAACGAGGATGGGGCCTCCCAAAGTGAAGAAGTGCGCACCGCGCAAGCGCGGCCCGCTCTCCATTCACTTCTATGGGGCCGCCGCAAATAGCCGAGCGCTGGCTCGGCTATCTCCGTCGGCTCCATAGAAATGAATGGGAGCGGTGGCCGTGCATGCGCAGTGCGCTCCCATTCATTTCTATGGAGCCGACGGAGATAGCCGAGCCAGCGCTCGGCTATTTGCGGCGGCCCCATAGAAGTGAATGGAGAGCGGGCCGCACTTGCGCGGTGCGCACTTCTTCACTTCGGGGGCCCCCTAGCGATATGCCCCCATTGTCCAAGATGAGAATACCCCTTTAACTGCTGTGTGACTTTTAAAATACAGTCTGCAAAATACCAAAAGACAAATCCATTTCTCCAGTCTAATGGCAGTGTAAAAAATAAACAGACGAGCTTGATAAACATGCCCCAGGGAGAGATCTTGTAAACGGCTTCATCATACCTGTGAAGGGAAACAACAGGTTTATTGAGGAATTCCCGGTTCTCAGGCTTAATTATTTGTTCTCGCTTGTATAATATTTGTGCCAGATGCTTTAGGGTTGGTGACAACTGATTTATTTACTTTGCTACTAAATCATTACTGTGATGTCTCATGTACAGTATGTTATTTTAGTCTCATTCAGTCGATTCCAGGCTTGAGAGGAGAAATATTGGTTTTGTTATTTTCTGCAAATGTAGAGAAAAAGTCTGGGCGGCCATATTGGTGGCTAAAAAATTCGATTCAGCTGCTTTGCCAAACTTTGCCAAGAAATTTGATACAAAAGACTTTGTCACGAATCGCATTCCATTGTAGGAAGCGGGCGCAATGGCCCTCGTCATTCTTCCCCTCCGATGCTGCGTTCAGCCTTTCGGGGGGGGGGGGATTAATCAGGGATTAAAACCAAAAAATATATACACTCACCTCATCCATTTGATCACGGAGAGTCCAATACGGCCATCTTGATGGAAGAAAATGTGCCAATTGTGGCAAGAGCTGAAGTGATGTCACCGTGCCCGCCCAGTGCGATGACGTGGTGACATCACACGTCAAAGAGCGCGAAAATTGGCGCATTCTCTTCAATCAAGATGGGTCAGACTCTTTGCGCTCAAATGGATGAGGCGAGTGTGTGTGTTTTTTTTTTTTTTTTTAACCGTAATTTCAGGAATAATTGATAAGTTACCATGAAGCTCCAAGAAATTTGGACTGCACTAAATGGGGGTTGATTAACAGAGAAATAGTCTATAGACTAAAGATGAGTGAAAAAGCATTGCCTTGTTCTGAGCAAGCAGTCAAATAATTATGGCTTAGTGACTGGACTTACTGGCTGTTTGCACTACTACCGCCACCCCCATGTGCCCTTGCAGATGGTGAGGTATGGGTCTTTCAAAGACTGAATTATAAAACATAGGGATTAAGTCCAGCATGATTCGAAAGCAGATATAAACCTGTAAATCACGACCATCTCAAGCAGGAATCCAGGGGCACAGAAGTGATGTAGACCATCAAGTAACAGCAGGAAAAAGCAGAATCCAGCCGCCTGATAAAACACATGGGTAACTTTATTTCATCTTCAAAGGCTACAAATAGAAAATGGGACACACAGCGACGATATAGCTTGGTTGTGACGCGTTTCAAGTGGAAACCTCACTCGTAGTCAGTAGTCCACTCGAAACGTGTTACAAGCAAGCTATACTGTCACTGTGTATCCATTTGCTCTGAGGTCAGGGACTCTGGTGCAAGCTTCAGGAGCTCAGGATGCAGAAAACGTACCAAACTCACAGGTCTGTGTGAACAGAGGGTCCTGTCTGTAGAGAAACACGTAGACATGGCCGGGCACTCCAGGACTGGCTGATTTGTCTTTGTCACTGTTTTTAGCGGTGAAGTGCGACAATTTTTGCATGAAAAGTCGCACTTTTAGGTAAACATGTGGCTTTTCACAGCACATTTGCGCTTTTTTCATGCACATCCTAATTAGAGCAGGCTCATTGAAATTGATCCACCAGAGACCTGACGAATACAAAGACGCCTCGCCTCATTCATCCACTGCTGTGCGACTCTTAAGGCTGCTTTCACACTTGCGTTTCTCTTTTCCGGTATTGAGATCCATCATAGGACGGAAAAGTATTCCGTTCCATTGGGTTGCGTTCCCATACCGGATGGCAGCATACTGCGGTTTTCTTTCTGTCATGGGATGCGGAACAAAATGGATCTGGCATGACCCACAATGCAAGTCAATGGGAACGGATCAGTTTTCTCTGACCCGATTTGACACAATAGAAAACAGATCCGTCCCCCATTGACTTTCAGTGGAGTTCATGATGGATCCGTCTTGGCTATGTTACAGATAATACAACCGGATCCGTTCATAACAGATTCAGATGGTTGTATTATCAGAAACTGAAGCGTTTTTGCTGAACCCTCCCTGATCCAGCAGAAACGCTGGTGTGAAAGTAGCCTAAATAAATAGCCTCCAAAATACAGACAGGGGAACCCAGTGCTCCAGTATGAGGCCCCATTCACACGACCGTATGAATGGGGCCGTATCTATTCCGCAATATTGCAGAATAGATGCGGCCCCATTCACCTCTATGGAAGTGGCCGCACAAAGCTAGCTCCGTGCTGCGGCTCCGCTGAAAAATATGAAGCATGTCCTATACTTGCCCGCATGGACTGACAAGTATAGGCATTTTGAATGGGGCTGCCCGGCCGTGTGTTCCTAGCGGTGCGGAATACACGCCAGGCGGCGCCCGCAATAATACGGTCGTGTGAATGGGGCCTAAGGGCTCATACTCACAAATGTAAGGACTCCGTGCCCGTGCTACGGACTGCAGATCGTGCACCACACAGAGGTTACCAATCTTTGGCAGAATCTGGAGGATCGCGGACCCATTCAAGTCACGTTTATAGTCCATAATGTGGGCATGAGCCCTAACTGCAGTCATTAAAACAGACGAGCTTGATTAATGTGCCCATGGGAGAAGCTTGCAAGCAGGGTGGTGAGCAGGATCAGAGGAACTGGAACGCATCGGTGGAGACGAGGCTGAAGTCGGTTTCTTATTCGTCAGTTTCTTATTCACATCATTTGAATTTTTTGTTTTTATTTAAGGATTTTGAGAACACCTTATCAATAATACAAAAAAAAAGTTGCAGTGAGCTGAGCTTAATGTACATCATTTGAAAGCAGCATGAAAAGATGGGCACAAAATGGGCATCAAAGTGGGCACAAAGAAAGTGTGATTTAAGGAGTTAAATGAATTTGGACCAGAGATCTCACACTGCCAACATACAGAGGGTGATGCCCTGTATCAGATAGACTGGTGTTCAGCCTGGTCCGAACAGGTTCTGGGCATGAAAACTGGCATCAAAGTGGGCAGACGGGCACTTTTCACTGATTTGAATAAGTCACTGGTGCGGCCTAATACAGTACCATCATAGTGTATATGATTATACAGAACTCACGTTTACTTCCCTTTTTTTTTTTTTAGGAGCAGACATTGACCTGAAGTGCAAATTTTGAAATCAACAAAATGATAATTATTGATTTTTTTAAATGCAGATTTTACATTTTTTAATAAAAGAGATGATAATAAATGTGGCATCCCACACAACACCCCATCATACACCCTTTTAGGACACTGAGGGAGGTACTTTCACACTAGCATTTTTTTTTTTCAGTATTGAGATCCGTCATAGGGTCTCAATACCGGAATAAAAAAAACATTCATTATAAATCGGGGCAAAACAGAACTGACAAAACAGAACTGCTCCAAAATGCACTCCGCTCCGTTCTCATACCGGAGAGCAGCAGCATGCTGGGGTTTTCTTTCCGTCCTGGGATGTGGAGCAAAACGGCTACATCATGACCCACAATGCAAGTCAATGGGATGTATACGTTTTCTCTGACACAATAGAAAACTGATCCGTCCGCCATTGACTTTCAGTGGAGTTTATGACGGATCCGTCTAGGTTATGTTACAGATAATACAACCGGGTCCAGTCATAATGGATGCAGATGGTTGTATTATCCGTAACGGAAGCGTTTTTTGCTGAACCCTGCCAGATCCACAAAATCTCAAGTGTGAAAGTAGCCAAACAGAAATAGAAGTAATGATGTTACACAGCGAGCTTTCAGAACAACATCAGTCCCTTCATCAGGAGTACTATAAGAATGGATGAAGAATTATATATATATATATATACACAATGAGAGCAGAGACATGGGGGGTGAGAGGACATGTGAAAAACAACAGACTATGGCCTCTCACACACGACCGTGTTTCACGGCCCGATACGGGCCGTGAAAGCCCGGCCTGTGCTCCCCCAGAGGACGGGAGCGCACGGCGTCATTGGTTGCTATGACGCCGTGCGCTTCCTGAGGCCGCCGCTGTACAGTGAAACACTGTACACGCTCGTATACAGTGTTTCACTGTACGGCGGCTGCCTCAGGAAGCGCACAGCGTCATAGCAACCAATGACGCCGTGCGCTCCCGTCCTCTGGGGGAGCACAGGTCGGGCTTTTACGGCCCGTATCGGGCCATGAAACACGGTCGTGTGTGAGAGGCCTATCACAGACCTTGAGAAGAGTCCTTAATTATCTTACAGCAGATAAGATGTGTGAAAGTTTTATGGTCTCTAAATTGACATTATCTCAGAGACTTGGTGCCTGTACTATGTCTAGTGAAAAGTGCCTGTCTGCCCACTTTGATGCCAGTTTTCATGCCCAGAACCTGTTCGGTCCAGGCTGATCTCCACTGTATCTGATGCAAGGCATCACCCTCTGTATGTCTGCAGTGCGAGATCTCTGGCCCAACAGTCCAAGGTCAGGGCAGGCTGAGTACATGCATGTTTAAAATAGAAAATTAAGGGTCGTGACATGCGGCACGTAGGTGGTCAGATCACACCTTTACTGATAAGCCATAGCTCAGGTGCCCTTCCCTTGGTAAGGCTGCAGGGACAGAAGGCGAAAGGCTGAGATACCTAACACCAAAATAACAGTTGTGCTGCCTGCTGTTCAGTCTCTACCAATCCGAACACAGACCGGCCACCCCCACCACACTATATCAGAGAGCACGCTGCCGGCTGAAATATTACTCCGCAGCTGAACTCTGAGCCGTACACAGCTACCGGCACACCGTTTCACTGAACAACTCCTCTCATCAGAAAAGCATTGACGGGAGCGGAGTAACACACCCATCAGGCCAGGAGATATCAGGTATCTATACTCTATGGGGGTGATTTATCAATCAGATTCCACTTTTCATTTTCCAAAGGAGCTCTGACAATTAAAAGGTTGAACCTGATTGGTTGTCATGGGCAACTAAGCCCGCTTTCTTCTGCACCAGTTCTGATAAATAGCTTTTTTTCTGCTCTCAGTTGATAACGTGCATCGCCAACCATATTCCGGTACTCTAAGTGTTAACTCTTCTCTTCCTATGGACGGAAACCTGATCTGAACGCGTTCCTTGTCCTCTAGAACAGTTCAAAAAGTTGTCTTGGAAGTTGTTAAGGGGTTAAGTTCCTGATAATTAAGTATTTCTAGTCTGTAAACGTCTGACAAAGTGTATTGGCTGTGGGGGGAGGGGATAGTTTGTTGCATGATTGGTATCAGTTTGGAGCTGTAGAAAAGAGTGGGGGTCATTCATCAGGCTCACCTGATTTGCAGGATGCGATTAGACCGGCGTAGTGGATTAGCCTGTCAGTATTTTACGTAGTATTTGCACAGCGGCTGAAGAATGAGGTGAGGCGTCTTCAATTTCTTCAGGGCTCAGGTGCATCATAGTAATTAGACTGTTTGGTGGTCGGCTCATAAATTAGGTGCAAAAGTGCAGCGAAAAAGTTGCATATTAGATAAAAAGTCATATATTAGATATAAAGAGTCATATATTAGATATTAAGTCACATATTAGATATAAAGAGTCACATATTGCATATAAAAAGTCAATAAAAATCTACCACCCCCCTAAAAAAAAAACTATACCTCCAAAGACTACTGAAAACACTCAAAATGAAACAAAAAAGACACAAAAAGATGATAAATGACTCCCAGTGTCTGTGTCGACAAGGATTTGTCCTGTTGAAGAGTATTGTGATCAGCCTCCTCCCTGGTCTGAACTGGCAGAGAACAGGGGGCAATAGATTCATCGGCCCCACAGCTGGCTTTTCCCTTCCTTAAAAGTGCTGATAACACTGATAAAAAGATTGCATCAGTCTGGGCTGTCCTGAAATGGCTGATAACAGGGAGCAGTAGACTGCATCAGTCTGTCCTTCTGTCAGCCTCTCCCCATCTTAAAGGGGTTTTCTGGGTTTTTACTGCTGATGACCTGTAATCAGGATAGGTCATCAGTATCTGATCAGTGGGGGTCCGACAGCCGGAGCTCCTGCCAATCAGCTGTTTGAGAAGGCACCGGTACTCCTGTGAGTGCTGCAGCCTTCTCTTAGCTTTTCCTAGGCCAGTGATGTCACGTTCATCGGTCATGTGGCCTAGGAACAGCTCAGCCCCTATTCAGGTGAATGAGGCTGAGCGTGATACCAAGCACAACCACTATACAATGTACGGAGCTGTGCTAGGTAAGCTGCGAGAAGGTAGCGGCGCTCACAGGAGCGCCAGTACCTTCTCAAACAACTGATCTGCGGGGATCTCAGGTGTTGCCCCCCCCCCATCAGTAGTAAAATCCTGGAAACTCCCTTTAAAATGGCTGATAACAGAGGGAATTAGACTGCATCAGTCTCTTCCAGGATGAAATGGCTGATAACAGGGAGCAGTTGACCGCTCCTATATGTGCACATGATCGGGACAGTGTTGCGCCATTATTTTGGATCTCCTCTCCCCTTCACTGACAGATTTCTGGGAAAGTCGCCAACACAATATCCAGGAATTAAAGAGCCAGTGAAACCAATATTTCCAGCTGCAGAGCGGTCGCCCATCTTGGTGCCTTTCCCTCATCTCATTTTGCGCCCTCTCTCGGATTAACCCTTTACTGGCACAGGAACAACCTTTTATGATTTTCCACATTCCAGGCAGACTTGACATTGCTTTTCCTTGGAATAATTTATCTTCTTTCTAGATATTTACATCCAGCCAGAGATAAGTCACTGACACTCGTTTTACCCTTTGTAATCTCAGGTTGTGTAAACTCTTCAATACCTTGGTCCCAGACGGAATCCCTTTGGCAGGAAGGACACACCCCTTTGGCCTGGATCCACCTGAGGTACAGGGCTGGTTCGAGCTTTGTTGGAATGAGATTGTCATTTAATATATGATGTGTGATTTTCAGATTTTACATCTGTTTTTTAAAGGGGTTCTGTAGCTTTTTCTTATCTATCAGCATCTCATCAGCAGGGATCCAACACCCGGGAATCGGTCTGATCAGTTGTTTGTGAAGGCAGCAGCACAGGCAGTTGTGTAGCGGCAATTACACTGTTTCCCGCAGGCCAGTGATGTCACGACTAGTATCACTGGCCTCGTCGCAGCTCAGCCTAGTTCACTTCAATAGGTCTGGGCTACACCAAGGCCTGTGATATAAAAAAAGCTACAGAATCCCTTTCAGGGCCATGACCCTACCCCCTCGGCACTCCAAATTTTCCACTGATTTCTTACTTTGATATCCGTAGCAATGTTAATAAGAAGTCTCCTCATCTTGTCTTCTGTATGAGGGATTTAGACACTGAAGGCCTCATTGTTCTCTTAAATCAACATCAACGGCCTGGATGAAATTGGCAGAGTGTCTTCCTCAGAAGTCACAGCAGCCAGATATGCACAGCGGAAAGTCTGTGAACCCTTCAGAACGTTCATGCAGAAATCTGACCTAATAGGATTCCACCTCGAGAGAGACGGCCATGTTTAAATGACTCAAATACATTCCACAGCTGACGTTGTCCACTTTATTTAAGGCCTTGGAATGAGACCTGCAATACCTACCTTCGAGCCATTGTAGGGAAATGACCCTACAGATTTATCACTGGGCATAGATCCCCCTCAGTATGAGGCCGTCCCAGAGGTATATTTGACCATCATAACTGTTTTTGATGCATATCTTCAGGGGCAGATAGTTATCTTTGTTTGTGGGCATGTCCACACAATACACTCCATTACTACCCATTTAACACTGGCGGCACCCAGTGGCATACATAGAGAAGTAAGGGCCCCATAGCAGGGATCAAACCAGGCTCCCCACACAAGACAGAAGGGTTTCTGCCTAAACCCTTTTCAATGACCCTTGGGCCATTTTTTCCGCTGCCTCATTTTCTAAAAGTTGTTCCTTTAGAGGGTAGAGTCCTGACCAAGTTTTCACCTCCAGTAGAAGAGGAGATAATCCCAACTGGGCCACCTCTTGTCCTGGGCCCCATAGCAGTCGCATGGTCTGCCGCTATGGTAGTTACACCCCTGGCGGCACCACTGGACCCTATCTGGGCCGCATTAGGGTACATTGATTAGGTATTACTAGATGTTCCCCAGGCAACAGGAATTTTTTTAGGGGGCCAAGATTATTCTTCACACCTGGATAGATCTCTCACCTCCGCCCATCTGTCTGTTTTTCTAAAAACTTTCATTTAGGCCTCATGCACACAACCTCATGTGCCGGCCTTGCCTGTGCCTCAGACCACAATGTGCACGGACATCAACCGTGTTGCCGCCGTCTGCGGACACAGACCCTCTCACTTGAATGGGGTCCACGATCGGCACTGCAAAAAAGTAGTGGACACACTACTTTTTTTAAGGTGCGGAGACACAGACAGAAAACGGAGGCACTCACAGGCTTTGACTTGGCCATTTCAAAACTTTTACCTTACACTTCTTTAATCCTTCTTTGGTAGAATGACTTATGCGCCTAGGGTCATTGTCTTGCTGCATGACCCACGCTCTCCTGAGATTCAGCTCACGGACGCATGTCCTAACATCTTCCTTTAGAATTTGCTGGTAGAACTCAGAATTCATTGTTCTATCGATGATAAGTTTCCCAGGCCCAGAGGCAGCAAAACGGGCCCAAACAATGATGTTAACCACCACTGTGTCTCTCAGTTCGGATGAGTTTTGTGCGTTTTTACTTTTTCCAACACTTCTCTTTTAAACCCCTTAGTGACCACCCATATGCCTTTTTATGGCATCACTAAGGGGCCTTAGGCTGGGCTGCCATTTTTTGCCGTGGCCCGGTCTAATTGCTGCAGTGGTGTCCCATTCATTTGAAAGGGACTGAGCTTGGCCTAGGCCATGTCACCGATGAATGTGATGTCACTAGTAGGAAGACGTCTCTGATTGGCGGGGGTGCCGGGAGTCAGATCTCCAACGATCACATATTGATAACCTATTTTAAGGATAGGCCATTAATAAATAAATCATGGACAATACTTTTAAATATGAACCAGTGACAGTCAACATAGTCCAACCTGAAACTGAGCAAAACGCACTGTAGCAATAACAAGATAACCAATGCCTCGGCCACACAAATATTACCGCAGTATCATGACCATTACCACTCCTTCATGGCTGAATAACATTAACATACTGTTACTGAATCAAAACCAGTACCCCATACTTACCAACGTTTTAGTTGGTAAAATCACTGGAGTCTTAAAGTAGTTGTCCGAATTCAGAGCTGAACCCGAACATAAGCTCCACTTCACTCATTTACTATGGCTTATGCTCCCCCTTGCCAGCAGGACAATGGCTTTTTCTCAGTATGCTAGGCAGATGCTTCCACCTAGCAGTGATCTTTTGGCTCTCCAAGCCTGTAAAACATACTAGGGCAGCGCTAAAGACCGCCCATTTGTGTTGTCACCAGTCTCACTGTTAGGCAGAAGTCTCCATCAAGCATACTCATGTGAAGCCTGGTACGTGACCGGTAGTAAGAAAAAAAACATCTTGGGCAAAGCAACGCAAGGCAAGGGGAGCATCGGAGCAGGAAATGCTCTGATTCTCATACATGGTAAATGAGTGAAGGGGGAGCTTATGTCCGGGTTCACCTCTGAACATGGACAACCCCTTTAAAAGAGCTACCAAATCTCTGATGTAGAGCTGATCTCTCCTGGAACTGTACTGCATATGCATACCTTCCAACTCTTGAAAATTGCAAAGAGGGACAATGTGTGCGGCGCGCATCACGACAGTTTTTTCATACTAGGCCACACCTCTAACTCCGCCCAAAGCATATTTACTAGAGCCCCTGCGGCAATTTTATTCTTGCGCTTCATTGTCCATATAAATATTAGCACATTAATCATCAGATTATAGATATTTTAAGGTCCAAATTGCACCAAATAATGAAGTTCTGGTCTAATTTATAGGTACAAACCATACAAACACTTTAGTAAGGAGCAATTTAGTAAATTTATTAATACACATTTATGCATTAATCCTCCAGGTCAAAAAGAGGGACATTTAAGGATAAAAGAGGCACAGAGGGACTTGGGTCAAAAAGAGGGATTGTCCCTCCAAAAGAGGGACACTTGGGAGGTATGCATATGTCTCTGCGATGCTGCATCACCAGGCCCTGGTGCCCAAACACCTCATGAAAAGGCATTTGGCAGTTTACAAAAGGGGTCAGTCATAAGAAAAAAAGTGGACAATGGCAAAGAAAAATGTCTTGTCAATGCCCCCTCCAAAAAAAATAGGATCTCAAACTCCATCCTCCTGGATGCCAGCGTTAAGTATGAGACAAGAATATATGAGAAGTTCACCACAGAATTAGTGACCATCATCTCGGTGGCATCTCACGACACAGGATCAGTGACCATCATCTTAGTAGCATCTCACAACATCAGTGACCATCCTCTCGGTGGCATCTCACGACACAGGATCAGTGACCATCATCTCGGTGGCATCTCACGACACAGGATCAGTGACCATCATCTCGGTGGCATCTCAAGACACAGGATCAGTGACAATCATCTTAGTAGCATCTCACGACGCAGGATCAGTGACCATGATCTGGGTGGCATCTCACGACACAACATCAGTGACCATCCTCTCGGTGGCATGTCATGAAGGGCTGACACTCCTGCTTCCCCTGGGATGGAGGTGGTTAGGCCATCCAGAAGGGGGAAGACTGAGACAAAAAATTTAGGCTAGATTTTTACGCTAAGGATGGTAGTTGTATTTCTAGGTCTTCTGAACTCCTCAGCTTTACTCCTCACCACTGGATACTTGAACTGAATAGCCGCCTACATGATCTGGGTCGAGGCCTGTACTAAGGAGCCCCATACTCATTTTATTCCGGAAGGGGTTGGGGGCTCCTCTGTATGTTTCTTTCTGTACCCTGGTTGGTTTTCTTCAGTGTGCCCCGTGTACACGTGTCTATAGGTTCTGATTCTCATGTAATGCACCGCCCTACTGTTGCCGCTTATCTTTATTCACTCTATTATCAGCTGCCACAGCTGATCTTTACAATAATGTTATCTGAATGACCAGGGTGCTGCTTGCCAATCTCAGTTTTGTTTTTTTACCGCTTATCTTCAGACACTGCTTATCATTTGCTGTTCCGCTTTCTTTGGCTTGGATTACTATACGTGACTGGCGGGCTCACCTGCCGGTAGACCCGCCTGCAGCGTACACCCCTCGTAGTTCATCATACCTTTCTAACCGGTGGTTACAGCTTGTCAGTACGGCTCTTTGGATCTAATTTTGCTACTTCCTCACTTGGATATTCCAGGAAAGCAGCGATACGTGTACCTGCTGCCTGCGGGCAGCGCAGTCTTGGCAGGTGTTTCCTGTGCCGCCGTTATCAGCAGCATACACTTATGTGCTTAGCTTATCGTTCTTGAGTGATTTGTGACTAATTAATTGCTTGTAGTATTTGCTCTGCATAGCGGTAACCCGGCCATCACATGACCAGTGGCGTAACTAGAACTCTCCACCCCACAGCAAATTTTTGAACACCACCCCCCAACTAGCAAACCCCTCCTCCAGTGCAACCCCCACTCCTGCGGCTAGTGAAGACCACTCTCTCAGACCAGACCCAGCAGCCGCTCTGTTGAGGGGCCCTGAAAATAACAACTTCCAGTCCTCCCACTGGGCAGGTCCCATCTGAGTTGGGGCTCCATATCAGCCGCTTCCCTTGCTCCACTGTAGCTATGACCAACACACCCCAGAATGACGTCACTCCGGAGGTGGAGCAATGGGTTGAGGGCAGGACACTTAGTTCAGTCACAAGGATGGGAGTTGAAGAAGTCATACTTGGTCTCCTGCACCTGGACTATCATCATCACCGTGGTAAAATGTTTATGCAATTCATTCAACTTTTGAGTTTATGCCAATAAGCTGGATGAAATGCGTGGGAGGAATAGGAGGCATTTATCCTAGAAGGGGACATTTTACGAGACAGACTAAAGAGAGTGACATTCGAACAACTTGCTTGTTGCCTGATCCGTCGGCATCGTAAAGCGCTGCAGAAGTGGTGAGGGACTGTTATCTTCTCCGCTGGTGAACACATTTACTGCTCTGGCAGATTGCCTTGGTCTTGCACTATGGATGAGGATTTTATAGTTTGTGGTCTATTTAATTTTAGATGTATTTGTGTTAACACTTTATTTTTTTTTCCTTTTTCTCATATTGTTTCCGTTTTTTTTATTCCTTGCTTTCCCTTGAGCCATCATTGCTCACGTAGACCTATCAGAGCTTGAGATACAACTTATACTTTCTAATGGCTCCATTTAATATTGCATATAATGTAGTGGGAAGCTGGAAAAAAATCCAAATGGGGTAGAATTGGGAACATACGCAATTCTGACTTTGTTTTATGGGTTTCACTTTTACACCGTTTCCTATACTGTAAAACCCACATTACCTTCATTCTTCGAGTCAGTAAAATTACACATTTTTATAGTTTTCTTGTGTTTTAAAACTTAAAAAATAATACTTTTAAAGATTATGGAAAATTTAGTGCATAAAAAAATTATAAACACATATCTGGCTAAAATTGCACTCATTTGTTCATTTTTATGCACACGTATGCACGTGTAGTGCCCTCCATAGATATAATGCCCCCATGTAGTGCCCTCCATAGATATAATGCCCCCATGCAGTGCCCTCCATAGATATAATGTCCCATGTAGTGCCCTCCATAGATATAATGTCCCATGTAGTGCCCTCCATACAGTAGATATAATGTCCCATGTAGTGCCCTCCATACAGTAGATATAATGTCCCATGTAGTGCCCTCCATACAGTAGATATAATGCCCCATGTAGTGCCCTCCATACAGTAGATATAATGCCCCCATGTAGTGCCCTCCATACAGTAGATATAATGTCCCATGTAGTGCCCTCCATACAGTAGATATAATGCCCCCATGTAGTGCCCTCCATACAGTAGATATAATGCCCCATGTAGTGCCCTCCATAGATATAATGCCCCCATGTAGTGCCCTCCATACAGTAGATATAATGCCCCCATGTAGTGCCCTCCATACAGTAGATATAATGCCCCATGTAGTGCCCTCCATACAGTAGATATAATGTCCCATGTAGTGCCCTCCATACAGTAGATATAATGCCCCCATGTAGTGCCCTCCATACAGTAGATATAATGCCCCCATGTAGTGCCCTCCATACAGTAGATATAATGTCCCATGTAGTGCCCTCCATACAGTAGATATAATGCCCCCATGTAGTGCCCTCCATACAGTAGATATAATGCCCCATGTAGTGCCCTCCATACAGTAGATATAATGCCCCATGTAGTGCCCTCCATACAGTAGATATAATGCCCCCATGTAGTGCCCTCCATACAGTAGATATAATGCCCCATGGTAGTGCCCTCCATACAGTAGATATAATGTCCCATGTAGTGCTCTCCATAGATATAATGCCCCCATGTAGTGCCCTCCATACAGTAGATATAATGCCCCCATGTAGTGCCCTCCATAGATATAATGCCCCCATGTAGTGCCCTCCATACCAGTAGATATAATGCCCCCATGTAGTGCCTCCATACAGTAGATATAATGCCCCATGTAGTGCCCTCCATACAGTAGATATAATGTCCCATGTAGTGCCCTCCATACAGTAGATATAATGCCCCCATGTAGTGCCCTCCATACAGTAGATATAATGCCCCCATGTAGTGCCCTCCATAGATATAATGCCCCCATGTAGTGCCCTCCATACAGTAGATATAATGCCCCATGTAGTGCCCTCCATACAGTAGATATAATGCCCCATGTAGTGCCCTCCATACAGTAGATATAATGTCCCATGTAGTGCCCTCCATAACAGTAGATATAATGCCCCCATGTAGTGCCCTCCATACAGTAGATATAATGCCCCCATGTAGTGCCCTCCATAAGATATAATGCCCCCATGTAGTGCCCTCCATACAGTAGATATAATGCCCCCATGTAGTTCCCTCCATACAGTAGATATAATGCCCCCATGTAGTGCCCTCCATACAGTAGATATAATGCCCCATGTAGTGCCCTCCATACAGTAGATATAATGTCCCATGTAGTGCCCTCCATACAGTAGATATAATGCCCCATGTAGTGCCCTCCATACAGTAGATATAATGCCCCCATGTAGTGCCCTCCATAGATATAATGCCCCCATGTAGTGCCCTCCATACAGTAGATATAATGCCCCCATGTAGTGCCCTCCATACAGTAGATATAATGCCCCATGTAGTGCCCTCCATACAGTAGATATAATGTCCCATGTAGTGCCCTCCATACAGTAGATATAATGCCCCCATGTAGTGCCCTCCATACAGTAGATATAATGCCCCATGTAGTGCCTCCATTACAGTAGATATAATGTCCCATGTAGTGCCCTCCATACAGTAGATATAATGCCCCCATGTAGTGCCCTCCATACAGTAGATATAATGCCCCATGTAGTGCCCTCCATACAGTAGATATAATGTCCCATGTAGTGCCCTCCATACAGTAGATATAATGCCCCCATGTAGTGCCCTCCATACAGTAGATATAATGTCCCATGTAGTGCTCTCCATAGATATAATGCCCCCATGTAGTGCCCTCCATACAGTAGATATAATGCCCCATGTAGTGCCCTCCATAGATATAATGCCCCCATGTAGTGCCCTCCATACAGTAGATATAATGCCCCCATGTAGTGCCCTCCATACAGTAGATATAATGCCCCATGTAGTGCCCTCCATACAGTAGATATAATGTCCCATGTAGTGCCCTCCATACAGTAGATATAATGCCCCCATGTAGTGCCCTCCATACAGTAGATATAATGCCCCCATGTAGTGCCCTCCATACAGTAGATATAATGCCCCCATGTAGTGCCCTCCATACAGTAGATATAATGTCCCATGTAGTGCCCTCCATAGATATAAGGCCCTGTTAAAAACATAGCTGGAAAACCGTCATTCATACACTTATGTGGGAAAGGAATTACACCCTGCTGCCCGTCTATGACTTCCTGACTCTCTCACCACAATTGCTAATTGCTTTTATTTTTTTTCCTGTTCCTAAACCTGTATTTTTCCTATTATGGCTCACTTCCACTTCCTAATTGTTACAGATGACACATTAATTATATGTAAGTGCCTCTTGTGCAGATATTCAGGTTGAGGCCTGACACATGCTTCCTGCAAGACAATGATACTCTTTGCTCAACAGGCAGGATCATCCTATGGGAAATCTCAAGTGTATCTTTTGAAACCACATACTCCAGATGTCACCAGCATTAAAGTGTAACCATCATTCTTTTTTTTATTTGTGTAATGTGTAGGGGCAGTGATACTGATCATTTTTGTAATCTACTTTAATTACTGAATTTGTACATTTCTATTAGAAAAATAGCTGTAAAGTGGCCCATTTTGAGCCTCAGTAACGCTCCTCTGTCTTCTGTTTACATAACACCAGTCAGTATTGAGCACGTCTCCACTGTTATGTTAACAGAAGACAGAGGAGCGTTTCTAAGGCTCAAATTGGGCCACTTTACAGCTATTTTTCTAATAGAAATTTACAAATTCAGTAATTAAAGTATATTACAAAAATGGTCAGTATCACTGCCCCTACACATTACAATAATTAAAAAAAAAATAAAACTTACAATTTAAAGTCAAACCTGATGAGTTATCGCACTAGCTTATCTCACTAACTTTGTTTAATTGTGCAAAGCTTAAAGGAAATGTCACAAAAAAAATGTATCTGCCAGTTAAAACCAGATAGTAACACACATCTTTTTTCTAGTCTGTTTTTATTTTCTTTATTTAATTTTCTGAACATGATTATGGCGGCCATCTTGTCTGAGCTGTTCTTAATGGCATTTACACAGCACTAAGAAAACTGCTTTACGGCAGCCCCATGGGGCATCAAAACAATGGTCAGGAGGGGACCTTATTGACTTCTATGGGAGAGTATTCTGGGCATGCTCTGTGACCTGTGCAGAGGTCATTGTACAGGGAGGGAATAGATGAGCTCTGACAATCACCTATTGTGAATGGTGGATCCTATACACACAAAAAGCGACATGGAAAAAACATCATAAAAAATTATTTAAAAATGTTAAACATAAAGTGATTTAAACAGCAGGACATTTTCTGATGGCACTTCCCTTTAATGGTGGTGTTGCATTACACTGCGGGGATGGCACGCTATCCCACTGGGTTTGGTGTTGGCTACATCTGTATTTGTCAGTGATTTGAAAAGCTGTTCCATGTATAAGGGATCCCGAACCTGGACCCCATTGAAGTCAATGGGGACCCGAACTTCACTTTAATATTTTCCATTATAACATGGTTACAGTGGAAAATAATAGCATTCTTAAAGGGAAACTGTCACCTCTAAAATGAATCTTCACCCACCAGCACTACCTCATAGTAGCCCCCAGTCTGATAATAATCTTTCATGCTGTAGTCAGATGCTTCATAAGCTAAAAACCCACTGTTTTATTCTCCATCAGCGCTATATTGCCACTCCGCTTGAAGTCAAGGGGGCAGCGGCCTCCTTGCTACAAATCAAGTTTACCACGCCCCCCTCTTGCCTGAGAGTGACAGACTGCACTTCGGCCGCGACTGCCAAAGCCTCGCGCATGCGCAGTGCATTCTGTACTCGAGTGCGGTCCCATCTCCTGCTACCGCTAATATCTAGGTTTTAACAGAGGTAGCAGGAGATGGGACCGCACTCGAGTACAGAGCGCACCGCGCCTGCGCGAAGCTTTGACAGTCGCGGCCGAAGTGCAGTCTGTCAGTCAGACAAGAGGGGGTCGTGGTTAACTTGACTTGTAGCAAGGAGGCCGCTGCCCCCTTGACTTCAAGCGGAGTGGCAATATAGCGCTGATGGAGAATAAAACAGTGGGTTTTTTTTAGCTTATGAAGCATCTGACTACAGCATGAAACAGATTATTATCAGACTGGGGGCTACTATGAGGTACTGCTGGTGGGCGAAGATTCATTTTTGAGGTGACAGGTTCCCTTTAAGACAGAATGCAAAATAATATTGCAATTTAGGCGTTAAAAAAAAACAAAAACTCACCTGGTGGTGAGCGAGGTGGCGTCATCGCAAGTCCTTTTGCAGGTCCTGCTGAATGAAGATAGAAGAACCTACGATGACGTCACCCTGCTCACCAACTGGTGACTGTGGTGACATCATCGCAGGTCCTGCTGAATGAAGATAGAAGAACCTACAATGACATCACCCTGCTCACCAACTGGTGACTGTGGTGACATCATCACAGGTCCTTTTGCAGGTCCTGCTGAATGAAGATAGAAGAACCTGATCAAGTGTTTTTTTTTTGTTTTGTTTTTTTTTTACCCCTAAATGGCCATATTCTTTTGCATTCTTTCTTAAGAATGCTATTATTTTCCACTATAACCATGATATAATAAATAGACAGAACACCGAGCCCCGGACTTCAGTGAAAAAGTCCGGATTCAGGTCCGGGTACCTGAACTTGCAAAGTTCGGTATGAACCCGAACTTTGCAGTTCAGGTTTGCTCATCCCTAGTTTGAAGGAATTCGTGAAGCCATGATGCATACAATAGAAAATACCCTCATCTAGACCGGTGATCTGCAACCTGAGGTTTTTCAATGGTTTTACATTATAACTAGATATCTCATCGTGTACAGTAGATGGGTCATCACTGATCAGTATCACTTTTTTACTTGCAGGTGTATAGAAGGAAATATATGGTGCAGTAGAAGGACTGCTCTGAAGGCATGGGTAGGTATCGTCGCGCTAGTAACTTACTCAACATTTAGCATGAACTAAAATAGTGATCTCATTTTTTTGAAGGTGTCTCCCCTGCCAAATAATGGCCGTGTGCCGGCCGTGCCGTTGTCGCAGACGGATGCCGACCCATTTAACTTGAATCGGTCCGTGATCCGTCCACACCACATTCGTGATGCCAGGGCCTGTATATTGCAGACCCGCTGGGCACACGGTCTTGTGCATTTGTTCTTACTCCCACACACATGTACTCATGAATGTTGTCATTTTCTCCATCTCATTTTACTTGTCAGAGCAGCAGTTTGAGCTCCAGAGCTGCTCTTCCTGCTGTAATAAAAAATAACCTTTGTCCTCCGTTTTGAAGGTGGCTTTCCTAGAGGGAATAACCCGTTAATAACGCTGTGATTCTGCTCTACGAGCGCTTTTATTAGTGTAGTCAAATAGTGATAATGAAATAATACGTCAAAATAAAGTGAATTCCCTTTAAGGGCCCTTTCACACGACCGTGACGCACGGTTCGGGACGGTCTATAAAAACCTGGACCGTGCTCCTTCTGAGGGCAGGAGCGCATGGCGTCATTGGTTGCTATGACGCCGTGCGCTTCCTAAGGCCGCCGCTGTACAGTGATACACTGTACACGCTCGTATAGAGTGAATCACTGTACATCGGTGGCCTCAGGGAGTGCACGGCGTCATAGCAACCAATGATGCCGTGCGCTCCTGTCCTCAGAAGGAGCACGGTCCGGGTTTTCACAGGGATGCTCAACCTGTGAGCCTCCAGCTGTTGTAAAACTACAACTCCCAGTATGCCTGGACAGCCTAAAGCTATTAGGGCACTCTGGGAGTTGTAGTTTTGCAACAGCTGGAGGGCCGCAGGTTGAGCATCCCTGGTGTAGAAAGTCGAATATATGTATCTTTCATTTTTAATGGAGATATCATACATTTCATCTGTTCTGTTGTCCACTTTCAAAAGAAAATTTAACAACTCGAGGATCGACCTGTAATAAATAACAGCTGACAACTTACTGGACAGATCCAATTCCCCCAGCCCGGCTCTGTTTTCCTGGCTGCAACAATGAAATCATGTTCACAACATGTGGCAACTGCAGCCAATCACTGGCCTTTTTAGTGCACAGCTGAGGCCAGTGATTGGCTGCTGCAGTCATGTGTCACCGCTGGAGCCAGGAAAGCAGAGGCCAGCCTGAAGAAGAGGAGGAGCAGAGCGGGATCTGTCAAGTAAGTACTTAATAGTTTAATAGTTCATTAATGCAGTGGTCCCCAACCTTTTTTGCACCGAGGCCCGGTTTCTCGGTAGACAATTTCCCCAGGGCCCGGGGGGGGGGGGGGGCGCTAACTGATTCACGCAAGGTATATACCAATAAGTGCCCCCACAGTGTCCCCCAATAATGTACCAGTTAGAAGTGCCCCCATAGATGCCCCCAATAATATATCAATAAGAAGGACCCCCATAGATGCCCCCAATAATAATCCAATAAGAAGGGCCCCATATATGACCTCCAAAAATATGGTAATAAAATGTGTCCCCCATAAATACCCCGTCAATAATATAAGAAGTGCCCCCACTGTGCCAGTAAGAAGTTCAGTGTTGTCCAATAAAAAAAAAAAAAACACTAATACTTACCTCCATGGTGCTGGTAGCGATGCGATGCAGGCCTCCTCCGGCCTGTGTCCTGCGCTGTACGGCACAGGCAGCGGGATGACGTCATCGCGCCGCCTGAGCTGGCCTCTGATAGGCTACAGGCACTAGGCCTGCAGCCTATCAGAGGAACGGGCAGGGGAGACGCCTCTCCCTCCCCTGCCCCGCCGCAGCACAGGCATCCGTATCGCCGTCCTGAGGATACAGATGACTATGGAGATGAGCGCTTCTACAATGGAAGCGCTCATCTCCTTGTCACCTGCCACCGCGGCCCGGCAGACATCGATTCAGGGACCGGTCCTGGGCCGCTGGGCCCGGTGGTTGGGGACCGCTGCATTAATGTATATCTTTTTTGTGTAGATTAAGCAAAAGTGATGTGAACCTGGACGAACTTTCACTGCCTATGTGTACTAATAATTCCATCTTCTACAGGGTACACCAGGCCCCAGGCTGTGGTCCTGTGTATACTTTTATTGGCCTCTTATAGTAAGTACATATCTTCTAGCCACAGTCTCATCATCTGAATGTCTGTCTTCTCTCCTTGTGCTGCGCTCGTAGATGTAATCTATTGCTCCCTGTCGAAGCTAAAACTGTAGGGTACAATAATGGTCTAAGTGACCGGGATCTCACTGCCCCCCCAAGGTCACATTAACATCTATTCGTGTAACTGATATCCTACTATAAGACGCAGTCTTTAGGCCGAGTAGTCCTTTAGGAACCAGAACAGTCCCTATAGGACTAAAGATCTGCAGGAAAACCTTGTTCTTCGTGCAGGTGCTGTCAGGAGGATACAGGCACCATTCATGAAGAATACTGGTTGCTTTTTGGTTAGTCTGCTTTAAAGTAAGACAGCTGTCAGTCACTCCAGTTTAGCTGCATTGTCTGTTGGAGGTTAAGGTAGTCTAAAATCCACTTTCTGGAGGCTCCAAATGCTCCCCCGTGCCTTACACTGCAGGTCCGGTCCTCTAGCTGTGAGTCACGGCATTTGCTTAGCTGTGTTGTCTATTGGAGTCTGAAATCTCATCAGAAGCTCAGGATGCTTGCCTGTGCTTTACACTACAGTTCTGATCCATAACGACACAGCTGTGGATGAGTGGCTCCTGCTTAGCTGCATTCTCTTTGGGAGGTAGTCCAAATCCATTTTATGTCCCACTGGGGTCTTAGGGTGCTTAGCTTTGCTTTACACTGCAGCTTTGCTCCAGGGCAAAGCTATGAGGTGTACAGTAACATCAGCTTAGCTGCCTGTCTATTGTTCCTTTTACACCATGGTTTATCACCTGACATTTCACGTTTATCATTGCAGCCCACAGTTGTCTATACTTCAATGGATCTGACTTATCGGAGCAAATGCTAGTGATCGACAGGGATAGGATGGAGTACTGCGTCCTCAATGCAACAACCAAAGTTGGAGAAGTTGTGTATTGTAAAGGCAGTGTGACGGCCATCAGAATAAATAAGACTCACGTCCTACTAAACACAGAAGAAAGACTGGAAAATACAACCTTCCTTATGAGCTATGGAACAAATGAGACTGGAGATTATGCCTTCCCATATGAAGGAGGTGGGTGCCAAACATTATATACATCTTCAGATAATGATGAGCATGGCCTTGTCTGGTACCAGGGGCACAAGACTTGTGTCTTTTGCCCACTTCTCTTGGCTCCGGGAGTCAACACATCCAATGGTGTCTGCATTTTCCAGATACAGTTGATAAGGTTGAAATAAAAGCAGTAATAATCCTACAGTGTTGATCCAGAGGAAGGCAAACATCTCTATGAGGTGGATGATAAGTGCTGCAGGTTAGTGGGAATGATTCCTTCCCCACTCCAGTTAAGGAAATCAAAATAATTCCCTCAATGTTCCATCTCGGAAATATCTAAAAACCCATAATTTGTGTTATTATTATTTTTAAGAAAGGCATCCAAGTCTCTCTAGAGCTTCACAACCTCCTCTGGCAGACAGCTCCATAGTCTGACTGCTCTTACAGTAAAGAATCCTCATCTATGACAATGTCCAAGTCCAAGTGACGTATTATCAGAATGTACCACCTTCAAGGGGCTACAATAAAACATCAAGAGGTGTTAGGCTACGTTGACATCTTATTTTTTTTCTCTTCTGTTTGAGATATACTTCAGGAGTCATAAAATAGACAGGTCAAGTTCACCTGAAGGCATTCGGAGTGGCCTGGATCAAGCCGGGGAATATAGAAGGATATAAGAGGGAGAAACTCCAGTGTATCTAGTAACCTGTGCTGTATGTGAATAGCAACATGTGGGGTGGACCACTAATGGAATAAAAACCAGAGTGAGAAAACCTATGTCAGATACCACAAGACCAGAAACGTTTCTGCAGTTTCACTATCCTTTGCCATTGTTCATGACGGTGGAGCTTCAGCTTCTTTGGTATATGTCCTTGAAAGAGTTAAAGCCACAGTAATGTGGCTGAGGAGCAGACAACTATCAGGAAGGAATGGTTACCCGTTTAGTGGGAGAGAAAGCTGCATTTACATGCAATGATCTCCTCCACGGTATAAAGACGAGGGATGGCTATAGTATTGTGACCCTTCAGTACTGACCCCTTTGGTATGCCACCGGTAACTGTAACCCCCTCAATACTGAACCCTGTGGTATCCCACTGGTATCTGTGACCCTTCAATACTGACCCCTGAGGTATCCCACCAGTAACTGTGACCCTTCAATACTGACCCCTGAGGTATCCCACCGGTAACTGTGACCCTTCAATACTGACCCCAGTGGTATCTCACTGGTATCTGTGACCCTTCAATACTGATCCCTGTGGAATTCCACCAGTTACTCAGACCCTTCAATACTGATCCCTGAGGTATCCCACCAGTAACTGTGACCCTTCAATACTGACCCCAGTGGTATCTCACTGGTATCTGTGACCCTTCAATACTGATCCCTGTGGAATTCCACCAGTTACTCAGACCCTTCAGTACTGACCCTAGTGGTATCATACCAGTAACTGACCCTTCAGTACTGATCACTGTGGTATCCCACCGGTAACTTAGACCCTTCAATACTGACCACAGTGGTATCCCACCGGTAACTGTGGCCCTTCACTCAGACCTGACCTGGTATCCACCAGTTACTGTAGACCTTCAATACTGACTGTGCCTGATATCATCAGTACCCTGACCCTGGTCATAACTTACTGTCCCGGTATCCCGGTAACCCTGTCAATACTGATCCCTGTGGAATTCCACCAGTTACTCAGACCCTTCAGTACTGACCCCTGCGGTATCCCACCGGTAACTTAGACCCTTCAATACTGACCCCTGTGGAATCCCACCAGTTACTCAGACCCTTCAGTACTGACCCTAGTGGTATCATACCAGTAACTGACCCTTCAGTACTGATCACTGTGGTATCCCACCGGTAACTTAGACCCTTCAATACTGACCACAGTGGTATCCCACCGGTAACTGTGGCCCTTCAATACTGACCCCAGTGGTATCCCACCAGTTACTTAGACCCTTCAATACTGACCCATGTGGTATTCCACTGGTAACTATGATATATTACACCAATTACACAGCCACAACATTTCTCCTTTTACATACCAAGCTTTACAGTATGTGGCTCAGGGTCATTGGACTAGAAGAGGCTAGATACTGAACATCCACAGCATTAAAGGGGTTCTGCAGTTGTTTAAAACTGATGATCTATCCTCTGGATAGATCATCAGCCTCTGATCGGCGGCGGTCCGACACCCGGGACCCCTGCCGATCAGCTGTTTGAGAAGGCAGCGGCGCTCCAGGAGCGCCGCGGCCTTCTCTGTGTTTACCGCAGGCCAGTGACGTCACAACTAGTATCACTGGCCTGGGCGCGGCTAAGCTCTGTTCACTTGAAGGCCAGTGATACTAGTCGTGATGTCACTGGGCCTGAGGAAAACACAGAGAAGGCCGCGGCGCTCCTGGAGCGCCGCTGCCTTCTTAAGCAGCTGATCGGCAGGGGTCCCGGGTGTCGGACCCCCGCCGATCAGAGGCTGATGATAGATCATCAGTTTTAAACAACTGCAGAACCCCTTTAAGCTGTATTTAAAGGGAACCTGTCACCTAAAACACGCCTTCCAAGCCACCCATATTACCTTAAAGTAGGCAGCAGTAAGTTTCTAAAGATGTTCTTCTTCCTCCGGTCAGCTGCGCCAAAATCTTGAAAAATAAACTTTAATCCCTTCAGGCGCTATATAACAGAGGAGCTTGAAGTCAAGGGAGCAGCGGCCTCCTCGCTTCAAGTCAGGATAACCGCACCCCCTTTGCCTCTGACAGCCAATAGCTTTTTGGTTGTTCTGCAAAG
The DNA here is from genome assembly GCA_900303285.1 of Rhinella marina. NCBI lineage: Eukaryota > Metazoa > Chordata > Amphibia > Anura > Bufonidae > Rhinella > Rhinella marina. The sequence continues at coordinate 38,307 of ONZH01005015.1, forward strand.
CCGGCTCAAGGCGCCCGACGCCTCTATTCCCACGTGTGCATAAAGCAATGCGCAGGAACAGGAAACGAGATGCTGTCAGTCAGAGGCGAAGGGGGCGCGGTTATCCTGACTTGAAGCGAGGAGGCCGCTGCCCCCTTGACTTCAAGCTCTGCCGTTATATGGCGCCTGAAGGGATTAAAGTTTATTTTTCAAGATTTTGGTGCAGCTGACCGGAGGAAGAAGAACATCTTTAGAAACTTACTGCTGGCTACTTTAAAGTAATGTGGGTGGCTTGGAAGGCGTGTTTTAGGTAACAGGTTCCCTTTAAACAAGCCAATAATTGTCCAGATTATCGGGAACACCAGTTCCTGTAAGGGGTCGTTCCTGACAATGGTGATCTGAAGTTCAGGAACCATGAATCTAGATGAGGACAAGAGGCCGCAATAGTGATTCCTCGTCCTCATACAGTGAAGGAAATCACTGCACGTGAATGTCTCCTCCACTGAACGAGCAGCCGACCGTCCCGTCGGGAAGGAACATCTTTCCTGACATTTGGCTGCAGAATCGTCGAGTCTAAATCCACCTTTACTCTGGTCCAGTCTGGGGTTTACCTGATTATATTCGGTGCCAACTGTATCAGGAAAACTCAACAACCTATCCCTGGGACTTCCTGTATAAAAGCCGTGGCTCTAATGAGAGAGCGCCCTCTATTGGCAGAGCAGTTCGATTTCCAGGCCATGTACATGCATTCAGTCCTTTTGCTATATGTGTTTGGGGGAAAAGGTGGGGCAAATTCTCTGTTCATAAGGTTCACTTATTTTTCTCTCCTTCAGATTGTCCGAAGAATTCTACAGCAGTGACGGAAAAAACAACATCTAAGAGCGTTCGGATGGGATATGAAAGATATGGATTATATGCGGCCATATGCCTAGTGCTCGTCATCTCCTTTGTCATCTATATGAAATGCATGAAATGCAAAAAAGATCAATCTCAGTGAGTGTTGTGCCAAACCCCCGGGCGATGCATCTCTGCCGCACTGCTCTGTCAGGGCACCGCTATGTTCAGTGTCTCCGACTTATCTACACTGTCTGTCGGAGTCATAAATAATCTGAAATCAACTTCCTGTCTCATCAGCGGCTCAGATTGCTCCCCCTATGATTTACACTGCAGCTGTGCTTGTTCAAATTGGCACAAGCCCAGAACGGTACCTGCAAGAAGTTAGTATGTAGACAGCTGGCTTGAATTTGAGCAATGGCTGCTAGATGCAAGCAACTAAGCCTCTACAACTAAGCCGCTAAGTCTATTGTCGCTTGTTTAAAAGCCTAAGTAAACTGTATAGGGAACAAACGATCGTTAGGGTACGATTGTTCAGTTCCCATACAATTTTTGTATTATCAGGGGAGATGTGCCGCTGACGACAACTGATTTTTTTAGGCCCCTTTAAAAGACTCTCCTGCACTACAAATAAACTTTTTTTGTTGGTTGATCGGCGGTATGTAAATTGGTGGGGGTCCAACACCTGACACCCCCACAATCTGTTTGCTGCAGCCACGGATGCTGGAAACGCAACAGTAGACAGCAGATGGCGCCATCTATTGTGTAGTGGCCATGTGAGGTACTGCAGCTCAAGTCCTATTCAACTGAACGGTAGACAGCCATAACCACCACACAGTAATCAAGGCCTTCTGCTTCTGGCTATGTTCAAGGTTTCTGGCACCAGTGCCTACTGAAAACATCTGATCTGTGGGGGTGCCGGGTGTCAGACCCCAACCGATCTGATACTGATCACCAGAGGATGGGTCGTCAATATCTAAAAGGTGGAAAACTCTGTTAAGGAGAAGTAGGGCTTCCATGCACTGTTGAGTAGACTCATGTCTGAGCCGTATTGTTGGATGACCAGAGTCGCAGTGAAGTTGGGTTACTTTACTAACTCTCCTTTAATTATTCTTCTCTTCATAGGAGAAATGGAGGAAGTGCTATCTGTAATGGCGTCAGCGTTGTCAAGTATACCAATGGTATACATGTGGTGGACACAGACCACGTCGAACAGAATGGTGCCTCAAGCCATTAATACTCGTAAGGGTTTTGTAATAGTGGATGCCGAGGCTGGGGTTAGACAATGACCGCCCTCATACCATACGTCCGTTTTTATTTCATGAGACAAGAGTATCCCAGATTAGACCCAAAATTTTAACTTCATGTTATGTATACAAGGAATTCTCACCGGACACGACAACAGCCAAAATCATACAGTAAAAGTCATTGTCTAGTTCCAGTCATAACCCAATAATTGTATACCTTCTGTATGTACGTAGCTTCAGAAATCCACTGGAAATTGATCATCGGTGCTCCCTTAAGGCAGGAAATTTTAGAGATACCACGAATGGGGTTGTGGAGGTCTCAGGCCATGCCAAATTCAAAAATCAATGACCAGTGGTATATTCTATAAGTCTTCATGTAAAAAATCCTCCTAAAAGGGACTCTAAACCTGAAGAAATTGATGTAACAAGTAGTGACAAAAGCAATTTGGTCAAGGAAAAAAAAATTGTGGACAAAATTTTCCTAAAAAAAAAAAACTATGGAGGTTATTGATCATAAGGGGAATTTTTTAAATTCAGTTTTGCAGAAGTCTGCTTTACTGGAATTTGCATCAAATTTATCAAACGTCACGAAATTTGGATGATCTTGAAGTCTAGCTCTTCTGTCTTGAGATGTTACTCAACGTTCTACTAGAGATGAGCGAATCGATTCTAAACTAATCGAATTTGATCCAAATTTTGCAAAAATGTGAGGTGGACCCAAATTCAAATCTTTGCTGATTCCATTTGGGCGAGAAAATAGAAATAAAGAAACTTTTTTTGAGAGACACTAGAAAAAAAATGTGTCCTTGGAGACCTCAAAATGCCATACACAAATTTTCATGCCAATTGGTTCACTTTCGACTCAAATTGGTTGATTGATTCAACCAAATTAACCCAAATTAAATTTTGAGGGATTCGCTCATCTCTACTTTCTTCGCCATCCTTTTAATTGAAAATTTTTAGAATTCTCGGTTGATAAATGGTCTTCAATCAGCTCCACAGCAACCTTACCACCCATTTTTCAACATTGGAAAAAGGCTGCTTTGATATATTCACTTCTTATTTTCTGCTTCGGAGCAGAAGATCGAAAGTAACGGAAGTGCCAGATTTGGAGAGTAACAGACCCCATTAACTGTAATGCTTTCAGGACTTTTCTCTCCGCTAAAAAAAAACGTTCTCCTGAACAGAATCCTAATGGATCGCACAATAGTCAATGAGGTCTGTAGGCTCCGTTTCCTTCAGCTTCGTACTGAATTCAGTTTTTGCACAAATTTGCCCAAAACTTTTTGAAGCCATAGTTCTGGAGAACAGAGCTTGATAAAAAAAAAAAAAAGGTGAGTAGTGATCAAACAATCTAATACTGGAAATTCCTTATTTGAATTGTATATTGTCATTGACAGTGACTAGGGAGGTATAGTAAGCTCTCTGCGAAGTTGTCACAGACATACTGAGACACACAGACGTCTCTGCGACATTGAGTGGCAGGAGATCTGTGAGACTGGCAACACCTGGTTTGATCTGACATGTTTTCCTTGTGGATCAATTTGCGTCTGTTGTTTCTGGTACTGGCCACACCCCTAACTTTCAGGTGTTGCTACTGGGGTTATTTTACCTTTCCTACATATAGTTGTTGCTCCCACAATCCTGTGCGGTTTATAGCTTCAGTTGGACCTGTGGATAGCTGGTGTTTGGATCTCTGCAGAGTTCCTGGTGCTGCCATAGCTTCTTGGAAGTTAAGTGTAACATTTCCTTTTGTTTGGATTTTCTGTGGGTGGTATTTTCCTTGGCCTTTTGTATTTGGCCTGAGGAAGACTCCTACTCATCCTACCCTTTGGATGTTTGGGTTGTCTCATACCAGTCATTTAACCTATATGGTTAAAAAGGACTCTAGGTATTCCTGTGTATGAACACACCTACCACTGGTTCATACTGGTAGTTAGTTAGGACCTGAACTAGGGTTTCTATAGGAGGTGTCCATCTTTTCTCTAGTTTCCAGGCCTTATTTCTTTACCCCTTCCCTCTTACGTTCGGTGTGGTGTTTCCCTCCCATACCTAACGTGACAGAGGTAGAGCAAAAACTGCAGCTCCTACTGTTAGAGGTGATGCCTCCATATAGAAAAGAAAAAAACAAACTATATTTTTTGGTTTAATTAAAGGGGTATTCCGGTAAAGTAACTTAATTTTTGAAAAACTGTATTAAGGCTGCAAGCTGTGACCCAACCAGTACCCATACCTATACATATAACCAGAGCTTCAATTTACCCTGCAATCCATTTGTCTAGCTCCTGTGTGAGCCTGCAACACACTGAGAGTATCATGGCTCCTGATCTTCCCTCAAAAACTGCAATTCCCACAATCCCTGGCTTTCCTGCTGTGAGTTTGTGCTTGTTCATGCGTGTTGATTACTGATTGGCTGCCTATAGCAGTACAGACACACCCCCTCTTCTCAGTAATGAGCAGCACACTAACATTTAGCTAGTGGATTGATAGCAACACACTGAGCATGCTCGACCTAACAAAGGCTCAGAACTATAGGTCGGTACCATGGTAACCTATGAGGAAACAGTGGGCAGCAGAGGAAGAAAAGTACTTTTATAACTACGGAACGGTAAATATGTGAAATGTACATTATATTAGGTAATTACTGATGATGAATTATTCTAAAACATAAGCTATATTTATGGTAACCGGAATACCCCTTTAAGGAAACGAATCTGGTGCTAACAAATTGTAATTGTCAGGAACCAAAAATTATCAAAATTAAATCTGTGACTTGTGCTGCTTTCATGGACAAAAATATATACCAGATATTCCTCATTAGAACTGTACAATGTCATTGACAGTGTTCAATACAGTGCATGTATGGACACCACAAGCAGACTGCGCCAGTTGGGGGGTGGGGGGTTGTCCTTACTCTCCTCCGACATATGGTGTCGGTGGAAGGAAGGAATGGGCACATTAAATGTTACATGCTTATTTTTTTGTTTAATTAAGGGAATTAATCTGGTGCTATTACATTGTAGTTGTCAGGGACAGTCAAAAATGACCAAAACATTGAATTTTTGACTTGTGCTGCTGTATAAGCCGTTAGTGACCAAAAACTTACTATACGAGAGATTCCTTATTAGAACTGTACATTGTCATTGACCGTGTTCAATACAGTGCATGTTTGGACACCAGGGGGGGAAGGGGGGGTGTCCTGACTCTTCTACCACATGGTGTTGGTGGAAGTAAGGACAGGCCATATTAAATGTTGTATGCTTGATTCTTTCTTGATTAATTTTCATGGAGATACAACACCGCCAGAGGTGCAGGGCAGTTGCCTTCAAGTACATATGCATTGATGTGTATAGGAGTAAGGGTGAAGAGCTGTCAACTGGGCAAACCTTCAACCTTCTATCTGAAGGATAAGCCACTATGTATGATCAGTGGATGTATAATTAGTGGTGCTCAAACTAGCAGAAGGCATTCAATGAAAGCAAGTCAACCAGGTCCAAGAGCGCAACTTCTCCATTCTGTAGATGCTTAGGGTCGTACTTGATGAGCAGGAAGTACATCCTGATATACATTGTACTGCCTTTTTTAGACTTGTTTTTAGTCGACTTTGGAAACAGAAGTAGTAATTCTATAGCCTGACTGTACATGATAGAACAGGGCAAAGGAGGGACAAAAATTATGAAATGGATAGTCTCAGAAAGCCTGGATAATGTTTAGTGATGTAGATACTGTAGATCTTCTGTCTTCTAGAAGTCAACTCTCAAGCTGTACAATGTTCAAAATGAAGTGAAAAATCCTCAAAACCATCATCAGCTGCAGAAAAAGGGTAATGATTAGAGATGAGTGAATTTCTTGAAATTCGTTTTGGGTCAGATTCTAACGAATCTGCAAAAATTTGATTTGGGTCCGAATTGATTATACCTGAATCAAAAGTTCATTAAATGACCTGAAAAGTGGTTTATGACACTCTAAGGTCTCCTAGTTGTGTTTTTTGTACCATTATATGATAGGTGCAGGTCCCACCACTGGGGCCCGCACCTATATAGAGAGTGGAGAAGGCAAAGCAGGGGTGTTGCTAGGCTAAACCATTCGGGGCCGGGGCCCCGGATGTTTTCTCCCAGGCCCCCAATGTCCTGCCTGCTAGACAGATACAACTGTATTTCCATCTTCAAGACGGCAATACAATTTAATCTAATGCACTGCAAGAGATGCTGGACCTGTGATGACATTACAGTTCATGTGATCAGTGCAGAAGACAGGGGTTGAAAAGGACCTGCGATGATATCACAGTCATGTCACCAGTGCAGGAGAGGACGGCGCTGAAGAGAAGTAGGGAAGAAGCTATGGTGAGGCCTGGTACATCAGGAGAGGTAAGTGAAGGGAGAGGCAGAGCAATGCTGGGAGTTGTAGTTATTTACATGGGACTGTAAGTTGGAGTGGGGTGGAGGGATGTTTACATGGGACTGCATGCTGGAGGTGGCTGGGGCAGGGTTATGTTATTTACATGGGACTGTATGTTGGAGGAGGTTGTGGGAGGGGGTGATGTTATTTACATGGGACTGTATGTTGATGGCTGTGGGAGGGAGTGATGTTATTTACATTGGACTGTATGTTGATGATGGCTTTGGGTGGGAATGATGTTATTTACATGGGACTGTATGTTGATGGCGGCTGTGGGAGGGAGCGATGTTTTTTACATGGGACTGAATGTTGAGGTGGTGATGTTGTTTACAGGGGATTGCATGTTGAAGTTGGCTGGGAAGTAGGTGATATTTAGATGGGACTGTATATTGGAGGGGCTGAAGGGAGGAAAGTGATGTTATTTACATGGGACTGTATTTTGGAGGGGGCTGGAGAGATGGTGTGATGTTATTTACACAGGACTCTATGGCAGAGGGAGTGAAAAAGTGTTATTTACATGGGACTGTATGGTGGAGGGGCTGAGGAATTATAAATTCTGAGTACACTAAAGGGAGGAATATAAATACAGTGGGCACTTCAGGGTGAGGATTATAACAACTAGGGGCAATATAAATACTGGGGGCACTGGGGGGGTATTATAAATCCAGGGGACATTAGGCATTCTTATTACTACAGGGTGCTCTATAGGAGTGACTTATAGATCTGCCTTATTTCTACTAAGAGCACTATGAGAGCCTTATTACTACTGAGGGGCCTGTGAGGGTATTATTAATACTGGAGGACTCTTCTACTAATGGGGGCACTCTTGTGGAGCATTATCACTGCTGGTGCAGTATTACTAATGGGGGCATTCTAGAAGGGAATTACTATTGGCAGCACTATTACTATGAGGGACACTAATTTTTCTTCAGGATAGTATTTGGAGGATTTGGGCACAGTGAGCAGCAGGATAACACTGTGGGGACTCCAGTTTGGGAGATGATGATAGAAATGTGAGGAAGCTAAGATGTCTGTGTGTCACACTCTGCAGAGACGAGGCGGCTGAAAGAAGTTGTCTGAACCAAATGGAGACGATCATGACAGGGAAGATCTACATCATAGGAGACGTCACCTGGAGGCACTGGATGTGAAAGGTATGTGCTGCTGTATAGCTGGGGTGGGGCAAGAGTCAACATAGAGAATTGGGCCACATTCATTTGGGCTTGGGCCATGGATCTTTTGAGACCCTAGCAACGCCCCTGGGGCAAAGGGGTGGCTGGAGGACAGCAACCACCAAGCGATCTCCAAATAGAAGTGAATGGGAGTGCACCGCACATGTCAGGCCATGGCTCCCATTCACTTCTATGTGTCAGACTGAAATAGCTGAGCCAGCATTCCCATTCACTTCTTTGGGACTGATGGAAATAGCCAAGCCAGTGCTTGGCTATTTTCGGGAGCCCTATAGAAATGAATGGAGGGCGGCTGTGCATGCACAGTGTGCCCTCTACCACTTTCGGGGCTCCATTTAGGAGATAGGTGTGGGTCCAACAGCTTGGATCAGCACCCATCACACAATGGGGACATATCCTAGCTATATGCCGCATTCTCTCAGATGATATAACGCCATTAAACTCTTAAATGCAATGACAGGAATAGTCAATTTCAATGTGACACTGCCATACATAGCTATCGATAAATACATAAATTTGTCCCTTATTGAGGACAGATGCCTGCCCCTGTTTTTACACACTGTGGTATTAGAAAAAAAACAGTAGCTTGTTGTCAACAAGCGATCCAAAAAAGCGCAGACTACTAAAGTACTCTTAACTGCAAACTTATAAACTTTACAAAAAAAAGGAAACTGGTCTTTGGTAACAAACACAAGCCCAATTAAATGTCCCCTGGCTGTGACCACACTATAAATGGTGGGAACCATTTTGAATGATTCGTTAGAAGCGAATTGCCAAAACTTGCCGAAATTGGTGATGAGCTCAACTTATTTAGAATCAATTTGCTCATCTCTAGTCTCAATTCATTCTGCATTGAGGATTTTGGTTCTGACGTGAAGTCAGGGAGGGCCAAAATACAATTAAACCTGTTACAATTAAAGTTGCATTAGTTTTGTACAATGTACCAAAAAAAAAGTCTTAGGGCCAATATTAGGCTTGAACGAATTGAGCTTTGGATCATAGATCGGGAGTCTTGCGTGCCGTACCCCCACCGATCAGATACTGATGACCTATCCTGAGGGTAGGTCATCAGTAGTAAAACGAAGTTTTTTTTTTTAATGAATCGACTTCCGATCTATGATCGGAAGTTCGATTCGCTCAAGCTTAGCCAATATTTTCATTAAAGGGCTTCATTATTCATAGTCTAGTCACCTCCTCAATGAAAATGATGATGACACTGAACTTCCTGTTGAGATATCAGTAAAAGTGTCAGATCAGAGCACCGCATGGATACCCCATGGATTTTGGGTCCCTTAAAAATAGTGACTTGATCATTCCCAGGTTGCAGGCACATGACATTGGACCACATGGGACTTCTTTACAGGGTCCTCGACCTGCTCCAGCCCGTAAGCCGGAGCAGAAACCTTAAAGGGTTTCTGTCACCAGTTTTGGGCATATAAAACAGGATGACATTTGCAATGTGCAAATGTCACCTGATGCCCAAACTGGTAATAATTTTTTTACTGGTGCCCCCGTTTTTGTAATAAATGAACTTTTGTAATATGTAAATTAATCTCACTAGGTGCAAGGGGCGGTAACCCTGCACCTAGGAGCGCCGTTTCCCTACCTTTATTCACGCCCCCTTTTCTTGTGATGGACAGGGCCAGGCAGCTCGCTCTATGTGCTCCTGGCCCTGTCCGTGCTGGAAATCCCGCGCCTGCGCCGTGCGGACTTCATTCGGCGCAGGCGCAGTGAGTGCCGATGGCTGCCGGGCTCCCAGCTTCCTCACTGCGCCTGCGCCGCCTTCTCTTCCGGGTGTACTGTGACGTCATCGGCGCAGGCGCAGTGAGGAAGCCGGGAGCCCGGCAGCCATCGGCACTCACTGCGCCTGCGCCGAATGAAGTCCGCACGGCGCAGGCGCGGGATTTCCAGCACGGACAGGGCCAGGAGCACATAGAGCGAGCTGCCTGGCCCTGTCCATCACAAGAAAAGGGGGCGTGAATAAAGGTAGGGAAACGGCGCTCCTAGGTGCAAGGTTACCGCCCCTTGCACCTAGTGAGATTAATTTACATATTACAAAAGTTCATTTATTACAAAAACGGAGGCACCAGTAAAAAAATTATTACCAGTTTGGGCATCAGGTGACATTTGCACATTGCAAATGTCATCCTGTTTTATATGCCCAAAACTGGTGACAGAAACCCTTTAACTCCAACTGCACACGTTAACATAGAGGTATTTTCATATTTCATGGTTTGGTTTCATGGATTTTAGTGCATAGTCCGTGTCAAAGTCAGTATGAAATTCATGTTGCCAGTCATTTTTTCCATGTCGACTTGTTACTTCTTGGCAGGTTTCCAGGAGAACACTGTAGCGGGTTAGCAAAACACAGATTGGCGGTGTGGATTTCCACCACTAATTACAAATGTGATTTTCTTCCAAGTGACTTTAAAACCCACAACCACAAGCCATATATTTACAGAGCATGGTCGGCAAAAGCATTCTAATATTGTATATTCCTTAGATATTCCTCATCAGGACTGTACCTTGTCATTGACAGTGTTCAATACAGTGCATGTATGGACACCACAAGTAGATTCACCGGTTCATTCATGCTCCATATTAAAACAAAACAATTTGTGGAGTTTTTCCTGATGTCCTATTTGTAGGACACACCCTCAGTAATTGATGGGTTTAAAACACCCAAGGGCCCCAACAATCCCTGGGGAAACTTGAGCATGTCCACAGAGCACCATCAATTAGCTGATCGTGGAGGTCTTGGAGATCATATGCCATCAGATCCAGGCATCGTTTCCAGAATTTTGCTTTCCACTTAGGGTTGTTGCAGGCTTCAAGGGGTTGTCCGGGTTCAGAGCTGAACCTAGACATACCCACAATTTTACCCAGGCAGCCTGCCTGAGGTTAGCATTAGAGCATCTCATGGATCGCGCAGGGCAAGGGCTCTTCTGTTTACAAATACACACGGCCGGGTGGAGGCTTTCGCTCAGCAGTGTGTTCAGTGACGTCACCGGCTCTGATGGGCCAGCTTTAGCGCTACCCTAGACATTTTACTGGCTAGGGCAGTGCTAACGTCCGCCCATCAGTACCAGTGATGTCACCGGGCTCACAGCTGGGCGGAAGCCTCCGCCTGGCAGAACCCAGTTTGACACAGGAACTGAGCAAAATGTCTTTGCCCTGCGCAATTTAGCGCAGGGCAAAGGAGGGTATCGGAGCATGAGATACTCCGATGCTCTTGACAGGCGGGCTGCCTGGGTGAAATTAAGATATGTCCAGGTTCAGCTCCGAACCCGGACTACCCCTTTCAGTATCAAGTAACCACATTGTGGGTGACCGCCAATCATTTACATGTAGATAGTACTAAAGTTGTCACAGGAAGTTTATCCTGCTTCTAAGTCTCGTTCTGTACAACGCCCTAAATGAAGTATTTTTAAAAAATTACTGCTATATGGGATATTCCTCGTTAGAACTGTAACTTGTCATTGACAGTGTTCAATACAGTGCATGTATGGACACCAGCAGTAGATAGCACCATTCACTAAGGACTGTAGTCAGCTCTCCGTGGAGTAGACTGTTGTTAAAAATATGTGGAGTTTTCTAGAATTGATGACATATTCGTAGAATATATGATCAAAGTTTTATGCTTATGTTTACAACCCCTGGGGCCCCCACCAATCATATAGAATCTTTATTTGGCTGATCGTTGGGGGTCTCAGGGGTCATACCCCACAAGATCACTCATTGATGGCCTATCCTAGATGTCTTTTTCACTCTTGCCTCACGCTTGCAGCCTTCAGTACTTTAGGTTACCAAGTAATTCTGGGTGACCACCAGTCTATTTGCATGTGGCTAGTACTGAGGAAGTCACAGGAGGTTCACCCTGCTATATAGTCCACTGACTTTTTGCACTAAACAGACTTGCTTTCGTTCCCTAGAAATCATTTAGGAGACAAGAGAAGAAATCCTAAAGCTGCACTGTATAAATAATAGCAGGACAAGGGGAGAAGGAGCAGGAATAAGACAAAAAGCAAAGCGAGAACTAGTTGCAGCGACCGGGACCGCAGGGGCAATGTGTGGGTGTGGTGGCCTGATGGGTGTAGTAGTTGGTACTCATGTTTCTGCAGCTCCCTAGGTCGGCGTGCAGTGATGAGAAGAAAGGCACTGGATTACTTTGAGGCATATTCTGGTGTTGAGGGATCTCCTGTCAGATGTTGGTTGAGGTGCCCTTGGTGGTATGGGTTTTAGGTGCCGGGAAGGCAGGGTCCCTGAGGTTCGTGACCCCAGCATCCTTGGGTGCAAGCAAGTGATGAGCTCACACAATAAAGTGACTAGTTTTCTTCACAAATTCCCAGTACTTTACTGAAGGTCATTTATAGCAAGGCAGCTTCTACAATACTTCAGGTTAGTTCCCAAAGGTTGCATAAGGGGTTGTTTTCCTCTATAGCAATCAATCTTCCTCTCTGGTTTCTCCAGGCTGGAGGGATGTACTATCTGTGCTGTACTGTATAGTAACATAATTTGGTATCCTCTCTAGGAATACTATCTCCTGACAGCTGGCCTTTCTGTCTATGGTTATGGCGGCCAGCTGGTAGCTTAGAATGTCTCCACCAGATGCAGAGGAGGCTAAAGCCTGATAAACGACAATTACCTTCCTTTGCCAATATTCTCACTCCCTCTCTGGGTTGCCTGGATCTTCTGTAATCTTTCCCTTCTATGGGCTAGTACATAGAACTGGAATTTAGATAAGTCTCCACAATGGCTGCTGAGGTGTTGCTTCTACCTCAGACATCACACAACGCTGTACTGACTTCCTTCTTCTTAGAGAAAGAAGAGTAGAGTCTGCCTTTGGAGGTTTGTTGTGAACTCCCCCTCTATATGCAACTTTGTGAGAACTCAGGCATCGGCGCATTTTCATGAAACACAATTACAGCATCTAGCAGTGTGTTCAAGGACACTGCATAGTCAATAAACATTTCTGATGTTATATGTAGAGAGTTGACCTGTGGCAATCTAGTTTTACACTGCATACAGTTATGTTTTGTGATGTCGATATTGTAGATTTCAGTTTTCTCAAAATTCTAACTCTCGAGCTGTACAATGCTCTAAAAAAAATTTCAAAAACTCCTCAGCTGCAGAATGTTTAGGTATAAACAATAAAAAAAAATATATAAAAGAATAAGAGAAAAAACCTTTGAAACAACTGTTCTGATCCATTCTGTGTTAAGGATTTTGATAGTAGCCTGGCGTGAAGTCGGGAAAGTCCAAAAGAACATGAAACTTAAATTAATTATATATATATATATATACTTATACTTTAGGCCTACCCTGGTACAGCAGTGTTTGCTGACAGGGTTGATGCAGCCATCCATAGAGGTAGGAGCTGATTTGTTACTTGACGTTATCACATTGTGATTGACAATGTGCCAGCAATTCTTAAATTGTGTTTTTAAAAGGGTTCTCCCAGCTTGAACATCGGGGAACATTTATCAAATGTAGTATAAAAAAAGAACTGGCTTGCTCAAAGCAACCAATCAGATTTTACCTTTCATTTTCCAAAGGAGCTCTCAGAAATGAAAGGTGTTATTGGTTGCTATGGGCAACTAAGTCAGTTTCCTTCACACCACTTTTGATAAATTTTCGCCCTTCAAGTCTGAATAAATTCCCTGAAAGCTTGTAAAACTGATTGTCAGGAGATCAGAGACTAAGGTTCTATGAAAACTCTCAAGTAACCAAAATTTTTTTTCTGTGACCTGTAAGATTTTTAAACTTTTTTTGTAATTATTTTGTAATTGTATTTTCCCATTACTGGGCGAAGCTTAGTTGGAAAGGCCCCCCGCCTAGCTTAAGATGTGCCATTTCATGTCAAACTTTTGCCACAAAATTCTACCGCAAACGAAGACAACCAGTAGTTGGTACAAAGTGCCTAATCATACCAGAAGCATACTGTAGATACTGTCCTAACTTTGGCGCATATTTACACCGTCAGTAAATCTGCCCCATTGTTTTCAGCCCGCGTCATATTCTTGACCAGAGAGTTTGAAGAATATGGTGTGCGCTATACTTGGGAATAGACTGGCGCACCAGCCAACACTTTATTATAGGGACTCATAGCTTGCTGTGATTGGTTGCTATGACAACAAGTTCTCTTTTGATGCCTACCTGAAGAAGGTTCTGTTACGCCCTTAATACTACACATGTATAGAAGATCACATCACATTTTACTGTTCTCTCTAAACCTAAATATTTACTACAATATTATAAAAGCATTAACTGAATCATTGGTGGTTTAAAGGGATTGTCGCGCAGAGGTCTCAAAGTGGGTAAAAAAAATAAAAGAAATGATATTCACCTCAGTGATCCTTCCTCTTCTCCCGTTCTGATGCTAGTATCCGCTTCCTGTTCACACCTCGACACACAGGAAGTGCCTGCTCAGCCAATTGCAACATGAGGCGTGTTACTGCTCTGGCCAGTGATTGGCTGATCAGCCATTTCCTGTGTTTCGAGATGGAAACAGGAAGTAGATAGCAGCAGATACCCAAAAAGCATCAGAACAGCAGAGGTGTAGGGATCGGTGAGGCAAGTATGGATTATTTTAATTTTTATGTTGTATTCATACCATTTTCCCCAGTGGACAGCCCCTTTAATAACCATCAAAATCACTTTTTATATGTATGTATTCACATAAGCTTTATACAGCCCTGGGACTAATCACTAATTCTTACTATTTGTATTAACACTGTAATTATCGGCCTATGATTGTCACATTATTATTATTATTGTATTACTACATTGTTATCTGCTACTCCATGCTAATAAAATACATGTAATTCTGATATCTTTTGTGTCTACTTTTCATTGTGTGATTTTTTTTATTTTTTTTATTTTTTTATTTTTTTTTTTACTAAACATCCAAAAGTTTAACTCAAGTCCATTGCAAGAAAATTGGGGGATTTAATTTTATGCAATATCCTAATATAGGCCATGCGCATTAGGCTTTGTCAGCCAAACACACCGATTTTAATAGGGCTGGCCAACTATCTTAGGCCTCATGCACAAGGCCGTTGCCCGGCTGTGCCCGTATTGTGGCCCGCAAACGGCGAGTCCGCAACATGCGGGCACCAGCCCTGTGCTCACTGCATCTTGGCTGCGGACCCAGTCACTTGAATGGGTTGGTGCGGAACGGAGGCACGGAACCCTGCAGAATCACTACGGGGTGGTTATATGGGGTTTCTCTCCGTGCCTCCGCACCGACAAAAATAATGGTCCTAATAATGTCCTATTTTTGTTTTTTTTGCGGTGAGGACGGATCACGGACCTATTCAAGTTTAATGGGTCTGGATCCATCTGCGGAATCCACACGGATGTTGCCTGTGCATTGGGGACCGCAAATTGCCATATCCAATGCACGGAACGGCCATGTTCATGAGGCCTTATTGGTAAGGGGGTCGACCAACTGTATCGAGCAGAACTGATAACACTCAGCTGACAGATATCTTAAAGGGGTTCTCAGTTTGCAGCAACATCTTTGAACATAACCGTTGATGGAGGCCTCTGTAATTCTGCAATGTGTCTCTTTTATCTTTATTGCTCAGATCTTCTGTTCTGGGCTTTGGTGACACGACCATGTCCACGCGACCAGGACTAGGTTCGATGGCGTCCTGTGCAGAATGTTCTATGAATGCACAGCGGCACCTAGATATCCTGCCCTATGTAAGGGCGGCATCGTATGGGTACGAGTCCACTGTACTACAAGCCCAACAGCAGTATGGACGCAAATAGCGGAACAAGGACAAGGCGGGAACAATACCGTACACACCTCCAAGGAGCACATATTGGGGTCACTTTGATATCCCCTGCACAGCCTGAGGCATAGCCCTCATTATAAATTAACCACATGCTCCACCAGTGGGTCATTTACCAAGACTGATGACTCTGCGTGCATGGACAGGACTGTTCTGCAAAAAAGTAGATGTCCTATTATTACCCGCATCACAGACAGGGCTAGGACTGTTCTATCAGGGGCTGGAAATGCAGAATGTACACGGCCGGTATCTTTGTTTTGCGGAACACAATGGCTGTAGAATCAAATCTGCACCGGAGGTCAATTTATGCCGTGGATTTTTGTCCGCAGCGCGTGGTGGAGAATTCAGACATTTTCATCCACTTTGCGGGTGCTGAACATCACTACAGATCTGCCGCATGAAAATGTGATCTCAAAGCCACAGCTAATCAGTCACGTGTGAACCCAGACTAATCCTGTACATCAGAATATACACTATACATACATCACACATGTTATATGAACACATAGATACCTGTGCCATACATGAATGCATCATACACACACACACCATATGAATGCACCATATATACACACACACACCACATGCATGCATCATACATATATACACACACACACCATATGAATGCACCATATACACACACACAAACACCGAATGCATCATATGTACACACCACATGCATGCATTATATATACATACAAACGCCACATGCATGCATCATACATATATACACACACCACATGCATGCACACATCATACACACACACACACACACACCACATGCATGCATCATACATATATACACACACACACACCACATGCATGCATTATATATATACAAACACACACTACACACCATACACATCATACACACACACACACCACATGCATGCATCATACATATATATACACACACACCACATGCATGCACACATCATACACACACACCACATCCATGCATTATATACACACACACACGCGCGCACACACGCACACACACACACACACCACATGCATGCATTATACACACACACACACTACACACCATACACATCATACACACACACACACCACATGCATGCACACATATACACACACATACACATACTGTACCACATTCATCCATCATACACACAAACGCTTTACAAAGACCCTAAAGATATGGCCCAGGATACATTCAGATATACCATTTTATTGGCTGTTCACCAGGTAATCCTGTTTGTGACCTAAATATAAAATGTAGCTTTTATTTCTATTCATTAATATTTCTCCCCATTACACAGAACCTTTCACACGTCTTCCGTGTAGTAAATGCTAAATATATCGATGTATCATCACAGGTCATTTCCTGATGTGACTCAGGGTATTGTCTTCAGACTCTGTAACACTTTGTATTCCATCACTCAGTGTCTGCTGAATTCTCAAAAATGTCAGTATTAGGGCTCATACACATGAAGGTGTGCCATCAGTGCCCGTGCTGTAGACTGCAATTTGCGGTCCACAATGCACGGGCACTGACCGTGGGGCCGCCGCATTCGGATCGTAAACCCATTCACTTGAATGGGGTCCGCAATCCGCATCCCACGGTCCGCACCTCAAAAAAAGTAGTGCATGCGGAAGCACGGCCCGAAACACCACGGAAGCACACCCTCTGTCACACCCTCTGCGACCACGATTGTTACGCCCCTAATCAAACCCTCAGGCGGCCTTTCAACACGCTGTCACCGCCTATGATATTGAAATGACTAAATCAATTAATTAGGGGCTCATAGGAAACCCCACAGCGCCCCCCCTCGCAAGAGGCTCACAGTAGTACGAGCCACACTTACAGCAAATATACTGTAACGCAAACCGCACTCATACACTTAATAATGGAGGTTACTGGGCTCGTTCAGGACACAATAATTTACTGCCTGAAGAAGAACGCTTAAAATCTATTTTATGCCACCATAGCCTTTATTGGCATGTCCTCAGGAGCACATACAGCAGAACACAAGGCTCCATATACACTGCTCGCCCATACACCCATATACGCGCAGTTATTCTGTGGACACACGGAGAACGCTGCACGCCTCTGATGGCGGACATGCAGCACTGGTGATGCGTATCCTCCGGCACTGTATTGCCCATTCATAGATGGAGCCAAAGCAGTGGGGAGCGAGCAATTGAGGAGTGGTAGGCCCTCTCTTCCCTCTACCTACACTATGTGGCGATATGCCCCAGGGGGTACAAATTGATTGGCATTATATACTTAAAGGTGTTGTCTCACTTTAGTAAGTGGCATTTATCATGTAGAGAAAGTTAATACCAGGCACTTACTAATGTATTGTGATTCTCCATGTTGCTTCCTTTGCCGGCTGGATTCATTTTTCAATCACATTATACACTGCTCGTTTCCATGGATACAGACCACCCTACAATCCATCAGCAGTGGACGTGCTTGCACACTATAGGAAAAAGAATAAGCCTCTCTGGTAGCCGGGACCGTGGGAGTACACATAGGCTGGTGCTTTTTCCTATAGTGTGCAAGTACGTCCACTGCTGATGGATTGTAGGGTGGTCTGTATCCATGGAAACGAGCTGTGTATGATGTGAATCCAGCCAGCAAAGGAAGCAACATGGACAATCACAATACATTAGTAAGTGCCTTGTATTAACTTTCTCTACATGACAAATGCCACTTACTGAAGTGAGACAACCCCTTTAAAGGGGTTGTCCAGATTCAGAGCTGAACCCAGACATGCCCTTAATTTCACCCAGGCAGCCCCCCTGATGTTAGCATCGGAGCATCTCATGCTAGATAGCGCAGGGCAAGGGCTCTTTTGTTTACATTATACACACACAGAGGCTTCCGCCCGGCAATGTGTTCAGTGACGTCGCCAGCTGTAATGGTCCTAGCCATTAAAACGGCTAGGGCAGCGCTAAAACCGTCCCATCAATGCAGGTGATGTCACCGGGCTCACTGCTGGGCGGAAGCCTCTGCCTGGCAGAGCTCGGTTCGCCACCGGAACTGGGCTAAATACCTCTCCCCTTAGACTTTTATCTTTGGAGTCATCTGAAGGCAATTGTCTATGCTGTGAAGATACGAGATGTGCAGATACTGGAAGCCTGTGTTAGCATTTCTTCTGCGGTGTTGCTATCAGTGTGTGAAGAGTGGGAGAAGAGGGTTGCATCGACAATCCAACACAATGGGCAGCACTTTGAACACATTTTATAAGTGGTCAGAAACTTGTAAATAACTCATGAAAGAATAAAGTTACGTTAAAACCAAGCACACCATTGTTTTTCTCGTGAAATTCTCAATAAGTTTGATGTGTCACATGACCCTCTTCCCATTGAAAAAAAACAAAATATAGTCTAGTGGTAAAATGAAGACAAATGTATCGCGTGGGGGAGGGGTGACTCATGGTTGCGTAAGTGAGTGATATCAGTCTAGATGTTTATATAGTAGTTCCCGTGGTGTCAGGGTTATTTCCTATTGGAAAGCATAAACATCAGCCTCGTGAGTGGCTGATAACAGGGAGCACTTCGATGGCATCAATCTCTTTTTTTATAATTATTAGAAAAATATTTTTAATTAAACAAGAACAAAAAATACATAAAGAACAATCTCGAGGTCTAGATGATATCAGGGAGGAATGGACTGCGCAGGTATATTTTTTTATACTGTTTATTATAAAAAACCATTTATTAGAGATGAACAAATTTCTTAATATTTGTTTTGTGTCCAATTTGTCAAATTTATCTTTAAAAATTCAATTTGTGTCCTAACTGATTCTGCCTGAACCAAAGTTGTTCCAATTGGGCTGAACATTGTTATATAACGCCCTCAAGTCTCCTAGTCAACCCCAAGTGTAACCTTTCCTGCTTCCCCTGCAAGCTCTAGGCAGCAGGTCTGCAACTGGTCGACGTCCCCTACTCTGCTAAGATGCCAGACAAACAACACC
Organism: Rhinella marina; assembly: GCA_900303285.1. Lineage (NCBI taxonomy): Eukaryota > Metazoa > Chordata > Amphibia > Anura > Bufonidae > Rhinella > Rhinella marina. Next base: position 57,701 of record ONZH01005015.1, read on the forward strand.
AAGCAACAAAACTAGACACAAAGACGGAGCCGTACAGAAATGGGTCAGAACCAGGAGGACGACAACAGTACCAAATCGAGAGCGTAGTCAAAAAGCTGAGAAGACTGTAGATTGCTTTAGGCTTCATTCACCCGAACGTGTTTTGTGTCCATGTCCATACCGTTTTTTTTTGGGGACCGTATGCGGAACCATTCATTTCAATGGGTCCACAAAAAAACTGAAGGTACATTCCGTTTCCGTATTTCCGCAAAAAACATAGAACATGTATTAATCTTGTCCGTTTTGCTGACAAGGATAGGCATTGTTTCAATGGATCCGCAAAAAAAAACTGAAACACAGATGCCATACGGAACGTCATTGTTTGTTTTTTTTTTGCGGATATGCAATTTGCGGACCACAAAACACATACGGACGTGTGAATGAAGCCTTATTATTATTATTTTTATTATTTTGTTATCCCTTCCCTCGCTCGGACATGTAACGTCTCCGTTTTCCATTACTGTATTTTACTACCACAATACGTAATTAGGCTCCATTCACACGTCCGTATTTTTCCTTTCCAGATTTTCGTTCCGTTTTTTTGTTTCCGCAAAAACCTTCCGTTTTTACCAATTGTACATCCGCATCCATTCCGAAAAGGAAGGCGGAATATATGTTGGTAGGGTATTTCTTTCTATTTCCTGGAAACGGATCCGCAAATGTGGATGACATATTGATGCATTCCGCATATCATCCGCATTTTTTGCGGACCCATTGACTATAATGGGACCACGGACCACATATGCGGACAAAAGTAGGACAAGCTCTATCTAATTTGCGGATCCGCATAACGGAACAGAACAACAGATGCGGACAGTATACGGAGCGCTGTCCGCATTTTTTCAGGACCCATTGAAATGAACGGATCCGCATCCTATCCGCATGATTTGCGGATCAGATGCGGATCAGGAAAGAAAAACAGGACGTGTGAATGGACCCTTAGGCCCCTTTCACACGGGCGAGATTTCCGCACGGGTGCAATGCGTGATGCGAACGCATTGCACCCGCACTGAATCCTGACCCATTCATTTTAATGGGGCTTTTCACATGAGCGTTTTTTTTTCACGCATCACTTCTGCGTTGCGTGAAAAACGCAGCATGTTCTTTAGGCCCCTTTCACACGAGCGTGTCCGGATTTGGTCCGGATGCGTTCAGGAAAATCCGCACGCATCCGCACCAAATCCGCACGCAATTGAAGTCAGTTTTGACTGCGATTGCGTATGTTCTTTCAGTTTTTTCCGCGCGGGTGCGAAGCATTTTGATGCGTTTATCACGCGCGTGCGAAAAAACTGAATGCTTACAAACAACATCTCTTAGCAACCATGCGTTAAAACCGCATTGCACCCGCACTTGTGTGCGGATGCAATGTGATTTTCACGCAGACCCATTCACTTCAATGGGGCCAGTTCTGCGTGAAAAAAGCAGAATATAGAACATGCTGCGATTTTCACGCAACGCAGAACTGATGCGTGAAAAAACCGCTCATGTGAAAAGCCACATTAAAATGAATGGGTCAGGATTCAGTGCGGGTGCAATGCGTTCGCATCACGCATTGCACCCGCGCGGAAATCTCGCCCGTGTGAAAGGGGCCATATTCTGCGTTTTTCACGCAGCCCAGGCTCCATAGAAATGAATGGGGGTGCGTTAAAAACGCAATGCAACGCATTGCATCCGCATGCAATCCGCGCGTTTTTAACGCAACGCATCCTCAACGCATCCTGGACAAATCCGCGATGCTCGTGTGAAAGAGGCCTTAGTGTCATGTCAGGAACTGCTGGATACATTTTATAGTAGTTTCTCGTTTTTTTTTTATTCTACATTTGTCCCATGATGGGCATGATCAGGGTGGCGTTGCGCCATTATTCCAGATTTTACCCCCGACTTCGCTCATTTACAATGCAGTGGTGACAGACCAGATGTTCTGTATGATGTGGAGACAGACGTGCACTGGGGAAGCCGCCGTCACCACAACTTCCAGCAATTACTGCGATCCAATGACAACCACTAAACCACAGAGTACAGAGCCGTTCTGTGTAATCCTCACTTTCAGGTTCCCTCCATACATTTTTGTCCTGTCCAGGAGAACCTTTTCCTTGCCCGAGGTTAACCCTCTCCCTGACCAGGAGTAACCTTTCAGACATTACAACCTCCCACCTCATCATTTTGGCAGGTGCTGTGAGAGATACATTTTTTTTATATGAAAACCAATTCAGCTTCCTTCTATTTTTGAGTCAATGGAAACATTCAGATATCCCTTCATTTCCTGGAATCTCAGGGCGTGCCGTCTTCTGCACTGAGCTGTACGTTCAATCTCTATTCATTAACCACTTCTGCTTATCTGTGGTAGACCAGAGCGCCTTCATTATGTCAGATACATCACAGGAAAGTGAATCAGATGAAAGATTCACAATGAACTGAGACACCAGACCTCCATATTAGTCCTTAAATGCTTGTGCAGCCCTCTGCCCGATCATAGACGCCTGCCATCCCTTGCCCTGCACTGACTCAAAGACAAGGGGTTAATTCATACCTGGTTCAGTGCATTACTCACCTCTATGGGCTTCCTGCAGCCACCACTAGGGGGAGCTTTGGAGCTTACAGCATACAGGCTTATTATTAAAGGGGTTGTCCGAGTTCAGAGCTGAACCCAGACATACCCTTAATTTCACCTTAATTTCAAGGGGTTATCCAGTAATGGCTAATGACGGGGTCAGAGTCCCGACACCCCCGCTGATCAGCTGTTACAGGGTTAGAGCAGCCGGCTCCCGCCATCTCTCCCAAAGCACAGCGCCACACATTGTATAGTGGCTGTACTTGGTATTGCAGCTCAGCCCCATTCACTTGAGGCTGTGCTGCAACTAGGTCATGTGACCAATGAACGTGACGTCACATGTCCTAGGAAGAGGCCGCTGCCCCCGCTGATCTGATATTGGTAAACTATACTGAGGATAGGTCATCAATATTAATTACCGGCGGCGCGGTGCTTAGTGAGATAAGGCTGTGGCAATACTTTAAGAGCCACGGCCTTCACAAACAGCTGATCGGCCCCTTTAGTTCTTGGCCTGTGGTCCCTTCCTGCAGGGGTCACCACCAGGTCACTACTTCACAAGCTCAAACATCAGATTCTGAGCGGAGATCAGAATTTCCACTTGCTTCTCTGACAGAATTTCTCACATACTACAGGGTGGGCCATTAATATGGATACACCTAAATAAAATGGGAATGGTTGGTGATATTAACTTCCTGTTTGTGGAACATTAGTATATGGGAGGGGGGAAACTTTTCAAGATGGGTGGTGACCATGGCGGCCATTTTGAAGTCGGCCATTTTGGATCCAACTTTAGTTTTTTCAATGGGAAGAGGGTCATGTGACACACCAAACTTATTGAGAATTTCACAAGAAAAACAATGGTGTGCTTGGTTTTAACAGAACTTTATTCTTTCATGAGTTAAGCCTCATTCACACGTCAGTGTTTCACGGACGTGTGCTGTACGTGTTCTCCACGGACAGCACATGTCCCCATTTATTTTAATGTGTGTATTCAGACATCAGTGTTTTAGCACAGTCCGTGGGTCCGTGTTTTTAGCACGGATGCATGTCCTATCTTGATCTGTGTTCCAGGATCCCTCACGCCCATTATAGTCAATGAGTCTGTGAAAACCGCAGATCCCTCACGGATGTCATCCGTGTTGCATCCGTGTTTCACGTTTCAGAAGAGATGCTTTGAAAATTATTTTTCAGCTGTTCAGTGTCAGTGAAACACGGATCCTTCACGACAGCTTCACGGATGCCTCACTGACCACTTGCTCACGTATTTGAGCATGGACACGGACGTGTGAATGAGGCTTTATTTACAAGTTTCTGACTGACTTATAAAATGTGTTCAAAGTGCTGCCCATTGTGTTGGATTGTCAATGCAACCCTCTTCTCCCACTCTTCACACACTGATAGCAACACCACAGAAGAAATGCTAGCACAGGCTTCCAGTATCCGTAGTTTCAGGTGCTGCACATCTCGTATCTTCACAGCATAGACAGATGACCCCAAAGATAAAAGTCTAAGGGGGTCAAATCGGGAGACCTTGGGGGCCATTCAACTGGCCCACGACGACCAATCCACTTTCCAGGAAACTGTTCATCTAGGAATGCTCGGACTAGACACCCATAATGTGGTAGTCACCATCTTGATGGAAAAACTCAGGGAACGTGCCAGCTTCAGTGCATAAAGAGGGAAACACATCATCATGTAGCAGTTGAATGGCCCCCAAGGTCTCCCGATCTGACCCCCTTAGACTTTTATCTTTGGGGTCGTCTGAAGGCAATTGTCTATGCTGTGAAGATACGAGATGTGCTGCACTACGGATACTGGAAGCCTGTGCTAGCATTTCTTCTGTGGTGTTGCTATCAGTGTGTGAAGAGTGGGAGAAGAGGGTTGCATTGACAATACAACACAATGGGCAGCACTTTGAACACATTTTATAAGTCAGTCAGAAACTTGTAAATAACTCGTGAAAGAATAAAGTTACGTTAAAACCAAGCACACTGTTGTTTTTCTTGTGAAATTCTCAATAAGTTTGATCTGTCACATGACCCTCTTCCCATTGAAAAAACTAAAGTTGGATCCAAAATGGCCGCCTTCAAAATGGCCGCCATGGTCACCACCCATCTTGAAAAGTTTTATATAGTAAGGGATCGCTCTATCTCAGGGGGTCACAACCACAAATTCCTCATCAAATGAGGGGTTTCCACACCCAAACACCGTTTTATTGTATCAGTTGAAGTAGTACAGATGATATCTTCCAGTATAACATCACTGGGCGAGGCACCAGCACCATAAAGCAGAATACAAAAACAAACACCTGCCCGTCTAGGCTCTGACTAACACAGGTTTCTATCTCACTTCTAAGACCTTGTTCACACACAGTGTTAGATGCGGCTTCCTCAGATATTCAGTCCAGCAGCCTCCTGGCTGTAACCACACCAGTTCCTTAGTTGCTTTGGGGGGAGATGGTCCAGTAGTCCTCCTGACTCTGACCGTGCGACCCTCTATCCCTAGGGTCGCTATGCCTTGTGGCCCCTCAGCCCTCCTAGCTGAGACCACACAGAGCCTCCGCAGGCTCCAACCTTTCAGGTTTCCTTAGCCTTGTGGGTCCAACACCCGGGCCCCCCAAGATCAGCTGTTTGAGAAGGCACCGACACTCCTATGAGCACCGCAGCCTTCTCTCAGCTCACCAAATACAGCGCCGTACATTGCATAGTGGTTGTGCGTGGTATTGCAACTCGGCCCTATTCAAGTGATCCTAGGCCGCTTGATCGATGAACCTGTCGTCGCTGGCTTAGGGAAACTGAGAGAGGATAGATCATCAGTAAAATAAAAAATAAAAAATTGAGTACAACCCCTTTAAACCATACATAAGAAAACAATTATACCTGCCCCGTGAAAATTGGTCCTCATTATGCACATGAGGACTCCAGATCACAGAGGAGTGTGGCCAGCATGGAGAATGGAAAGTAATTTTTTTTTCTCAGGAACACTCCAACCAATTCACACAAGCAGATATAATTTTATCAGCAGGATCAACCCTGTCATGCAGTAGGCCTGGCTTGAAGGGGTTGTCCAGGTTCAGAGGTGAACCCGGACATAAATCCCAATCTTCACCCCTCCGGCCCCTCTGATAGGAGCATTGGAACATTTCTTGCGCTGCGTTGGATTGTGCAGGGCAAAGACATTTTTAGGAGATCCGGTGACGTATTGGATACTCCATAGTGACTGCTAGGCAGAGGCTCCCACCTAGCAGTGAGCCCAGTGACGTCACCGGCTCTAATGGGACGGGCTTTAGCGCTGCTGTAGCCTGTTAAATGAGCTGAAGCCCATCCGTCAGTGCCGGTGACATCACTGGCAACACTGCTAGGCTGAAGCCCATGCCTAGCAGTGTGCCAATGTAAACAATAAAGCCCTTGCCCTGTGTGATACATGAAATGCTCTGATTCTGATCTCGGGAAGGGGGGCGGATGGGAAAAGATGGGGATATATCCAGGATCAGCTCTGAACCCAGACAACCCCTTTAATAGGACTGATCCTGCTGACAGATCCTGACGATCTAAGAAGCTGCCATTAGATGAATCACCTCACCACATGGGGGAGCCATAGATAGGGCCTATGTAGGATTTTGTTGGAAGGGAGAAAATTTATGATGGGTACAGACACATGTCTTGCAGTGCCCCAATGCCAAGTCTCTAACCCCTCCCCCCATGTGTCATTTATAATTCGTGTGCCATTTTTTTGGGGCCCTTCAGACACTAGGACCCAGGTGCATCTGCAATCTCTGCAACCCCCTGTAGGTGCACAGCATACATACACATCGCACACAATGTCACAGCACTACAGGTCACACAATCCTTAACCATCATAAGGAATGAGTTACCCTGGGGGCGTGTCCCATGCTTCTTTCCGTCAATTTATTTATTTAGTGCACTTATATAGCGCTACTATATTCCGCAGAGCTTTACAGACATCATCATGACTGTAACATGTCACACTGGCAGTCTGACCAACGCCTCATAAACTGGGCATCATTCAAGCTGAGTAAATGGCTCAACGGAAGCCGAAAATCCCCCTGAGAGTATCAGATTTCCTCAGCTCGCGGTCTTCATCGTGTCACTTTCATTGTTTGCCTCGTGTACTGATCATGTGCGTCAACGAAAGGAAGTGCAGACCCTCGCCCCACAGACCCTTATAAAACAGCTTGTTGCTGGGTAACCAGGTGCTTTCCTTGCAGGAAAAATACAGCCCTCCATGCTGGGCTCGGGAGATCTGCCAACCTCTCAGAGGTCCAAGGAGTCTACTTTTCTCCAGGAGCCATTTGGTCATATCACAAGAGGTGTCATGTATGTTCTTACGCAGGGGTGCACCTAGCCTTTCTGCTGCCTGAGGCAAAAACTGAAACGGCGCCCCCCATGGCAATTTCTTAACCTAACCCCTTTGCCACAATGAAAGTGCTCATTGCCCATGGCCCTTCTGCTGCCCCCCTCTTGCCCCTACCCAGTGCTTCCTGCGGCGATCGCATACCTCCCAACTTTGTAAAGAGAGAAAGAGGGCACATTTTTTCAGCACTAGGCCACGCCCCTAAGTCCGCCCACTATACACCTAATCTCACTTAGTCCCCTTACTGCACATAGTAAATATTCCCCAGTTATGTGCCCTCATTAATATGCCTAGCTGTGCTCCCAGTAGTATGCCCAGCTGTGCCCCCAGTAATATGCCCTGTTATGTGCCCCCAGTAATGTGACCAGCTGTGCCCCCCAGTAATATGCCCACATTGTGCCCCACTGTAATGTGACCAGCTGTGCCCCCCAGGAATATGCCCTATGTGCCCCCAGTAATATGACCAGCTGTGCCCCCCAGGAATATGCCCAGTTATGTGCCCCCAGTAATATGACCAGCTGTGCCCCCCAGTAATATGCCCACATTGTGCCCCACTGTAATATGCCCACATTGTGGCCCCCTGTGATATGCCCACATTGTGGCCCCCTGTGATATATTGTGCCCCCAGTAATGTGCCTACTTGTGCCCCTCACAGAAAGTTAAAAAAAAAATAAAAACCTTATACCATCACCGGCAGGACATCGGCTTCTCTTGTCTAGAGGAGGCGGAGCCAATGCTGTCGGAGGGAGGATGTAAGAAGCAGGCAGCCGATTCCGGCTGTCTGCTTCTTCATGTAACAGGCAACCTATGGACGCCAGACACCGGGACATACCTCCCCCTTACTGGGACAGCAGGACAGCCACTGCAATCCGGGACTTATTCAAATCAGGGAAAAGTGCCTGTCTACCCACTTTGATGCCAGTTTTCATGCCCAGAACCTGTTCGGGCCAGGCTGAACTGAACTGTATCTGATGTGGGGCATCACCCTCTGTTTGTTGGAAGTGCGAGATCTCTGGCCCGAGTTCATTTAACCCCTTAAAACATCAGTTACTTATTCAAATCCGTGAAAAGTGCCTGTCTGCCCACTTTGATGCCAGTTTTCATGCCCAGAACCTGTTGGGTCCAGGCTGATCTGAACTGTATCTGATGTGGGGCATCACCCTCTGTATGTCGGCAGTGCGAGATCTCTGGCCCAAATTCATTTAACCCCTTAAAAACATCAGTTACTTATTCAAATCAGTGAAAAGTGCCTGTCTGCCCATTTTGATGCCAGTTTTCATGCCCAAAACCTGTTCGGGCCAGGCTGAACTGAACTGTTTCTGATGCGGGGCATCACCCTCTGTATGTCGGCAATGCGAGATCTCTGGCCCGAATTCATTTAACCCCTTAAAAACATCAGTTACTTAATCAAATCAGGGAAAAATGCCTGTCTGCCCACTTTGATGCCAGTTTTCATGCCCAAAACCTGTTTGGGCCAGGCTAAACTAAACTGTATCTGATGTGGGGCATCACCCTCTGTATGTCGGCAGTGCGAGATCTCTGGCCCGAATTCATTTAACCCCTTAAAAACATCAGTTACTTATTCAAATCAGGGGAAAATGCCTGTCTGCCCACTTTGATGCCAGTTTTCATGCCCAAAACCTGTTAGGGCCAGACTGAACTGAACTGTATCTGATGCGGGGCATCACCCTCTGTATGTCGGCAGTGCGAGATCTCTGGCCCGAATTCATTTAACCCCTTAAAAACATCAGTTACTTATTCAAATCAGTGAAAAGTGCCTGTCTGCCCATTTTGATGCCAGTTTTCATGCCCAGAACCTGTTCGGGCCAGGCTGAACTGAACTGTTTCTGATGCGGGGCATCACCCTCTGTATGTCGGCAATGCGAGATCTCTGGCCCGAATTCATTTAACCCCTTAAAAACATCAGTTACTTAATCAAATCAGGGAAAATGCCTGTCTGCCCACTTTGATGCCAGTTTTCATGCCCAAAACCTGTTTGGGCCAGGCTAAACTAAACTGTATCTGATGTGGGGCATCACCCTCTGTATGTCGGCAGTGCGAGATCTCTGGCCCGAATTCATTTAACCCCTTAAAAACATCAGTTACTTATTCAAATCAGGGGAAAATGCCTGTCTGCCCACTTTGATGCCAGTTTTCATGCCCAAAACCTGTTAGGGCCAGACTGAACTGAACTGTATCTGATGCGGGGCATCACCCTCTGTATGTCGGCAGTGCGAGATCTCTGGCCCGAATTCATTTAACCCCTTAAAAACATCAGTTACTTATTCAAATCAGTGAAAAGTGCCTGTCTGCCCATTTTGATGCCAGTTTTCATGCCCAGAACCTGTTAGGGCCAGACTGAACTGAACTGTATCTGATGCGGGGCATCACCCTCTGTATGTCGGCAGTGCGAGATCTCTGGCCCGAATTCATTTAACCCCTTAAAAACATCAGTTACTTATTCAAATCAGGGAAAAGTGCCTGTCTGCCCACTTTGATGCCAGTTTTCATGCCCAAAACCTGTTAGGGCCAGACTGAACTGAACTGTATCTGATGCGGGGCATCACCCTCTGTATGTCGGCAGTGCGAGATCTCTGGCCCGAATTCATTTAACCCCTTAAAAACATCAGTTACTTATTCAAATCAGTGAAAAGTGCCTGTCTGCCCATTTTGATGCCAGTTTTCATGCCCAGAACCTGTTAGGGCCAGACTGAACTGAACTGTATCTGATGCGGGGCATCACCCTCTGTATGTCGGCAGTGCGAGATCTCTGGCCCGAATTCATTTAACCCCTTAAAAACATCAGTTACTTATTCAAATCAGGGGAAAATGCCTGTCTGCCCACTTTGATGCCAGTTTTCATGCCCAAAACCTGTTAGGGCCAGACTGAACTGAACTGTATCTGATGCGGGGCATCACCCTCTGTATGTCGGCAGTGCGAGATCTCTGGCCCGAATTCATTTAACCCCTTAAAAACATCAGTTACTTATTCAAATCAGTGAAAAGTGCCTGTCTGCCCATTTTGATGCCAGTTTTCATGCCCAGAACCTGTTAGGGCCAGGCTGAACTGAACTGTATCTGATGCGGGGCATCACCCTCTGTATGTCGGCAGTGCGAGATCTCTGGCCCGAATTCATTTAACCCCTTAAAAACATCAGTTACTTATTCAAATCAGGGAAAAGTGCCTGTCTGCCCACTTTGATGCCAGTTTTCATGCCCAGAACCTGTTCGGGCCAGGCTGAACTGAACTGTATCTGATGTGGGGCATCACCCTCTGTATGTCGGCAGTGCGAGATCTCTGACCCAAATTCATTTAACCCCTTAAAAACATCAGTTACTTATTCAAATCAGAGAAAAGTGCCTGTCTACCCACTTTGATGCCAGTTTTCATGCCCAGAACCTGTTCGGGCCAGGCTGAACTGAACTGTATCTGATGCGGGGCATCATCCTCTGTATGTTTGCAGTGTGAGATATCTGGTCCGAATTCATTTAACCCCTTAAAAACATCAGTTACTTATTCAAATCAGGGAAAAGTGCCTGTCTACCCACTTTGATGCCAGTTTTCATGCCCAAAACCTGTTCGGGCCAGGCTGATCTCCACTGTATCTGATGTGGGGCATCACCCTCTGTATGTCGGCAGTGCGAGATCTCTGGCCCGAATTCATTTAACTCTTTAAATCACACTTTCTTTGTGCCTACTTAGATGCCCATTTTGTGCCCATCTTTTGGATTTTCATGCTGCTTTCAACTGATTTACATTAAGCTCGGCTCACTGCAACTTTTTATTGTACTGTTGATAAGGTGTCCTCAAAATTCTTAAATAAAACCAAAAATTAAAAATGATGTGAATAAGAAACTGACGAATAAGAAACCAACTTCAGCCTCGAATAAGAAACTGTCCGAATAGAAAATGTCCATTTAAGGATGATACACGCCCACCTCCCCACATCACGAGTTATAAAGGTCCTGCGCACTGTTCAGCGGAGACAGGGCACAGATGAGTCTTGTGCAGGTAAGTCGCTCCCTCTTTTTGTTCTAAAACTACAACTCTCAGCATGCTCCATTCACTTCTATGGGAGTTACAAGAACAACCGAGCTGATGTGAATGCTGGGGATTGTAGATGCGCAGCAGCTGGAGTGCTGGAGGCCGCTGTCACGCGTGCTCGGCATGTTTTTCGGTGGAGTCCGCTGGCAGTAAGGAATGACAGGAAGATAAGAAATGTCTTCCAACCCCCTCCCCCAGCTTCTTCTGCATGTCATGTTCATGTAGCAGAGCTGAGTTGGCTGCCTTGTATGACTCTGTATGAGCTGCAAGCCCTGTAAGCAGTGGCGTAGCTACCAGGGAAGCAGCTGCTTCGGGGCCCGAGATCAGAAGGGGCCCGGGAGCAGTCACTGTACTTGGTCAAACCGGGCCCCTGTCACAGCAGCTGACTTCCCCTGCACCAGGTCCAGAGTCCTGCACTTTTCACCCCTGACACTGACCTGGACATCAGTGACATTCCTCCGCCTCTCCCGAGCATCAGGACTGTCGGATGTGGGCGGAGCTATCATAGCCCCGCCCCTTTTCTACCCGCGATTCTTTCAGCCTGAACTTCCATAACCAGCATGCTGAACATCAGTTGGATTGCCACAACTGTGCCAGTGATGTGAGTGACAGGGGAACTGGGGTTGTATTCAGCTTTCCCAGACTGTCCTCATGTCTCTGCACATGCAGTACAGTAGGAAAGCTGGGTGACATTACATCATGAGATGTCATCCAGCTTCCCTGCTATCCTGCATGGCACAAGTGCAGAGGCATTAGAGTATGGGGAGAGGCACAGCAGGAAAGCTGGGCGTCTATATATGTATATTGTGTGTGCATCTATGTATGTGGAAAGTGTGTGTATGAGTGTATCCATGTAAGTGGAGAGTGCGTGTATGAGTGTATCCATGTATGTGGAGAGTGAGTGTATGAGTGTATCCATGTATGTGGAGAGTGCGTGTATGAGTGTGTCCATGTATGTGGAGAGTGCGTGTATGAGTGTGTCCATGTATGTGGAGAGTGCGTGTATGAGTGTGTCCATGTATGTGGAGAGTACGTCCATGTATGTGGAGAGTGCGTCCATGTATGTGGAGAGTGCGTGTATGAGTGTGCCGATGTATGTGAGAGTGCGTGTATGAGTGTATCCATGTATGTGGAGAGT